>MU833044.1:0-62016 GCA_029204225.1 Diphasiastrum complanatum | reverse complement strand
CTCTCTCTCTCTCTCTCTCTCTCTCTCTCTCTCTCTCTCTCTCTCTCTCTCTCTCTCTCTCTCTCTCTCTCTCTCTCTCTCTCTCTCTCTCATTTCATGTTATACATGAGTTCTCTTGGGTTCATCTATCCATTGGTACACTATCTTCATGATATCTTGCAGTCTTGTGTGTAGAATGCTCATATTTTGCTATTTTTGGATCCACATGTGGGAAAGATAGTAGGGTACTGTTATTGTACAGACAACAACTTCATTTTATCATATATTTGATGTTTGATCAAGTTTTTTTTGAGTTTTCATCTTTTCATTGAGTAGATACTGATTTTTCTACATTGGCAATGTTGTTGATTTGTGTTGTCTTTCTAACCAAAGATCAAGAGATAGATTTTGGATCTTAATGATCTGAAATTCTTCACACTATAATTCAGCATCAGGGGTAGCCCGCAAGCATGACATTTATCCATAGTATAAATATATAGTTTATCATTGAAAATAGTATAGCTTTTAATTGTAGCTCCAATTGTAGATGAAAATCATACCGTTGGAAAGTGCTCGACGAGAGCTTTTCAATGGTATGTTACATTACCTACTTTTGAGCTATCGCTCAAAAGTTATAGCCAATCAATTTTTTTTAGAAAACCCAATATCGCTTCTATGCGGTCATAGAGTACCCTCTCACTGGGGGATGCTCTATCTGTGCACAAAAGCGATATTGATTAAAAGGGGTCATTATCCATGCACAAAAGAGATATTGAGTCTTTTGAAACTTTGACTGGCTATAACTTTTGAATGGTTGCTTAGAAGTAGGTCATGTAGGGATGTCGTTAGAAAGCTCTCGTTGAGTGCTTTCCAACGATATAATTTGCATGTCAATTAGAGCTATGGTGACTAAGACCTCTTTTCCAGATCCATTAGTTGATTTTTTTAGTATGAAAAAAATCATGAGAACAATATCCACTTGCATAGCACCATCTACACAAGAAGATTCTCCAAACATGTGAGTAAGCAAAGTGTGTCACTTCCACTTGCTTACCTTTCCCTTGATCATCAAAGATATCAAAGATATGCATATCTTTAGACCTGAACCTCTGAAAATACTAAACATATGATCTAGATCCAACAAGATCTCCTCAATGCTTGATTTCAAATTTCCACAAAGATTATGAAAAACACTGCCACCACCATAAATCAAAAAATAAATCTCAAACTTTTCATCCATCATGAAGTAGAGTAGGTGAATATGAGTATCAAACCTAATAAATTCAATCTTCTTGAGCTCATAACAAACCTCAATAAGCTCACCAATGAAATCTCCCTTGCCTTGAAGAAATCGCCACTCGATTTGCTCCATATTGTCTTCTCCAACCAACCTTTTGCCATCTTGATCATGAGTGATCAATTCACAATTATAGAATCTTTTGAGTTGTTGAAGAGATGTGAGATCCATGCCTTGGATCTTCCCAAGAACCAATCTTCCATTGCTCTTTCCTTCATAAGACTCCCTCTTAATGATTGCATCATAAGAAGTAAAAACCTCAAAAACATGAGAAGCTATGAAAAAAATCATTAGTATCTACAACGTAAGGATGTTTGAAGTACTCTCTTTTTTTCAAAGAAGAACTTCTACTGAATGTTTTAGGTAATGACTCATATGATAATGATTCTTCCTCACTATCATTCACAATGACATCATTCAAAGTACATCCTACTTTGAAATCTTCACATACTTCTCTTCTTCTTGACTTGTGACTATCTCCCTCACCAAGTCTCCACTCTAGATGTAGACTTGGATTTATAAAGATTCTTCAAAGCTTCCCAAGCCTCTTGAGATGAATTGCTCTTACCAATCTCCTTAAGTAGCTCACTGGTAACATTCATCTTGATCATGTGTAGAGCTTTCTTTGCTCTCTTGTCATACCTCACTTGATCTTGAGGTTCTTGAGGCCTCTCCTTCACACCTGCAACAATCTCCATCAACTCGTTCATCTCCAATAAGGACTCCATCCTCACTTCCCAAGTAGAATAGTTGATTGAGGTAAGCCTATCATTGCTCTCCAACATAAAGCCTCCACTTGTAGCCATGTTGCAATGGCCTGATCTTCTCTTTCAATCTGTTACAATGCACAAAGCACTCTCTTGAATGTCAACAAATGAACTCAAGAAGAAATCACAAAGATATGGAACCTCTCAAATCTTTTTCTTGCACCAAACCTAGCAAATCAACACATAGAATGAAGAATTATTGATCAATGTATGATCTACCAACATCTTGCCACTTCCTAAGATTAAAAAACACTCTATTAAAGTCCATCAATTTCAAAAAAATAGAGATTCAATCAAAAATTAGGATTTTGACAAAATCACAAAAAAATTGAATCTTCCAATTTCTACATGCAATCGCCTAAAACTTGATATAGAATCTTGAAGCCTCTAATGTGACCTTCCTAAGGCATCAAAAATCACCCAAATTCATTAAGCCACGTGTAAAATCGGAATTCCTCAAATACTTAACCCTAAATTGAGTTTTGACCTACAAAAAATCAATTCTACACATGCAAAAATGCTGATTTTCAAGCAAAAATCAATCTAGCATTCTCTAGCATTGGTATCTCCTTCAAATCTTTGATAAATGTGATTGATCCTTTCATAACCTAAAACACAAAAGCTCTGATACCATGTGAAAAATTTCAGATCATTAAGATCCAAAATCTGTCCCTGGATCTTTGGTTAGAAAGACAACACAATCAACAACATTGCCAATGTATAAAAATCAATATCTACTCAATGAAAGAGATGAAAACTCAATAAGAACTTCATCAAACATCAAATATATGATAAAATGAAGTTGTTGGCCGTACAATAACAGTACCCTACTATATTTCCCACGTGTGGATCCAAAAATAACAAAATATGAGTATTCTACACACAAGATTGCAAGATATCATCAAGATAATGCACCAATGGATAGATGAACCCGAGAGAACTCATGTATAAGCATGAAAGGAGATAGAGAGAGAAAAGAGTGCCTCTTCCCACGTGTGTACAGCTAAATATAACAGATCCATACCTCATTTGAACTTTGGTTTTCCTCCAAGAATTTTTTAGATCTAAAACCCTATCAACAATATGACTAGATTCAATGCATTTAACATTCAAATTTGAATGTGTCCAAATTTGACCTCATAACTTTTCCACACTTTCCAAAAGTGGTAATTCAAATGAACTTTGACTAAAATAACTTTCATAAAGTTTATCTCTAAGTCTAAAATGCATATTGGCCTAATATTGTCAATTAACCAAATATGACTAAACTTGACTAAACTAGTTAAAATCTCTCACATATAGTGTTATTAAGAACACTTTTTTTTTTTGAGTAAAATATTCTTTTGAACTCTACCCTTATATTTATTAAGTACAGTTATTTGCAAAAAACATAATTTGAGATCATAGAAATGTTGAAGGGTTCCCATAAAATAATTCATAAACTTTTATGAATTATATGACATGCCAAAGAAAAGAAGTGGTTCCCACTTAAAGAGGGGGAGAGAAAATCTGTGTTCCCACACTTGGGAAGTGAGAGGAGAGAAAAAGACCATTTTTATCCATTGGCTCCCACATTTTTAAGAGTAAAACAATGGAGTGGCATAGATGGTATTATATTGGATGGAGAGAGAGAGAGAGAGAGAGAGAGAGAGAGAGAGAGAGAGAGAGAGAGAGAGAGAGAGAGAGAGAGAGAGAGAGAGAGAGAGAGAATTGGTGGTCATGACACTTGGAAAAAGAGAGGAAAGACACAAGTTACCACTCGTGTGGTAATTGAAAGGGTGGAATTGGTCGTAGGTGATACTTATCTAAAGAGAGATAGAGTTTACTTTGCCATTTTGAGTAGCACGTTGCATTACTCACTTCATAAACGAGCATGGATTTTTTAGTAACATTTCATTGAGGAATCCTGCCATACAGTTGCAAGATGACTCAATTAAAAGCTCACTAGAAAATTTGTTTCTCCATACATGAACTTCGTGATGTTTTGTCTTTATAAGAGCAAGTTTTCAATCATTGTATAAAACAAATTTGTTAACATAGTCATAATTTATTTGAACATTTTCACTTCCCATAATTCATAGATGTACAACCTCCACATACATCAACAATTTGTGTCTTTGTGATGCACTTCACACGTAAGAATCTTTTTTCTTTTGCCATAAATTTTTCTTACATGCACCTTCTGCGCAGAAGGTCGTGTAAATTTTTTTTATATGCACCTTTGGCATCCCAAAAGGTGCATGTAAAAAATTCTGGAAAAAAATAGGAGGCACAGAAATTACGTTTTGTGAGGCACCTTTTTTTTCATAAAAAAGCAAAAAATGATTTTAATGCTTCGTGAATGTTGAGTGACTCGACTTGTCGTAATTGAGATGTCTCTTCATTCTTTCAAGTACCACTTGCAGACCATTTTTAATGCTCTATTGTAGGTGGCATTACTAACTTATTCCCTAGAATCATGGGTCCTTCACTGAAATTGGTACTCAAAGTCCAGTTCCTTCGGAGTTCCCAGGTAGAATCAAACGGAACGCAGATTATCCACAGGCACATTGCAAAAGATAGAAACTTCTAGGATGGAAAAATTTACTCTCCAATAAAGATGCACAGAAAAATGTACCTATAAAAATTAGATAGAAAGCTCGTTGATACTTGGACCACTAGCCTAGAGCCATGATACCACATACATGTGCCAAGTCAGGTGCCCAGATGATGATTGCACCAGAACTTGAGAAAATTAGAGAGAATTTCTTCAAGTTCGGAGAAAACATTAGCATGCATATTAAAGCCATCATGCTAAAAAGGCCACGATGGCTACCCCTTTGGAAATCTTTATTCCACACAATAATCACAGAGATGAAACGAAGCATCAACAAGTCAGTCATGGAGACTTTTGCCAGGCCAATGAGCTGAATCCATGAAACTGAGACTGCAAAACAATGAATACTTCTTCATTGACATTGAATCTTTGGAGCTCTTGAACAATGAAGAAGAGAATACAAACTTCAAGGCCTGATATCGACCTGCAGAAGTCCCAAATTTAAAGAATTCACGCTGGAAAATGCGCCACTACTTGAAGACTCTAGTTGCTAACACAATATGAAAACTAGACTACAAGCTTGAAAAACTGTTCTTGCTTTTGCGCTTTTTGCTTCTTCTTCTTTGCTGAAACTTTATGAGCCACACTTCTCAATTTTTTATGAGCTGTAATCTCGTGCATAACTTCTCTGTAACATTCTTATGAACCATAATCTGCCTAGGAGATTTTCTTAATGGATGCAAGGGTTCTGCCTGCACAAAAAGTTCACATTGTTTTCAATTTTCACACTGTCTAGCTCCTTCACATAACATTTTGCAAAAGATGAACAGTAGAATGTCGAGGGGATTATAGACTATAAAGTGAATTCGCTAAGCACTTTGAAAGCTTAGTGATCACATCTTGTACAAAAAAATGTGTCCATTGAAACTATCTACATTTGAAAAGCAATCAAAACATGCTACAATCTCATTTCAAAGTTCTTCATACCTTCAGCCCTGAGATTTTCTGCCAGCTAGAAGATGAAATTTGTTTCTTCTGTCATAGGTAGTATTTGCCACTCTTTTGATTACCTTGGAAAGAAGAAACTTTGTATTGTGGCTTTGAAAGCAAACTTACGTTTTCCATAACTGCATCACTAAGACAAGGTTATCATGAGGCGTATCACTGATTTTCTGCAATGGAAGCTTCAAAGGATACAATAGCTAAAAGCTACATCCTCCTGAATTATCTATGGCGTTTCTTGAGTGAGCTATTTTTGCAAAAAAACCAACTATATTGCAAATTCACCAAGCCTCCTTCCTACCTGCATGTTGGCAGGTACTGGATACTGTTAGAGACTCTCTCTGAACTTACTAATCAACCAACGATAACTGGAAGTATACAAAGTTAAAACTTTTATTGATTTCCTTCAAACTATACATATCACGCTCGTACAACACTGAAGGACCTAGTTGCTATGTCTCCTCCCAGCCTTTGCTGCACAGAAAGTGACGAGAAATGCCTTTCCTGAGCTCTCATATCCCAATCCTCAAGCACCCCTTAACCATGACACATCCTATCATCGACAAATTGGCAAATTCCATGTACAACCGACAGTTGCCACTTGGTAGTATCTTGACACATATGCAAGCAAGTAGGAGTGTCCAGCATACTACACGAGTCGTGTCCGCTAGTCAAGTCTACTACTTTTTAGGAGGTTAGTCCAACCAGTCCAAATAAATGACCCAGTACCCCATTCCAAAGCCGAGCACGATGCTTGAGGTCCAGTACAAACTAATTACAGCTTAATTACAATGGTCACCTTTGCAAGCTGGTGCCAAGCCATTTCAATAATTACAAAATAATTACAAAAGCACAATTGTCATGTAAAACTGTAAATATTGGGACAAGCAGTAAACACTCTGACTTCGCTTCCCCTCGAGAGACATCATATGCAATGACAAAATCTACGTAGTATGAATGCAAATTGTGCGCATTCTCCCAAGTAGCCTTTGAAAATGGTCTACCATGCCACACAACCAAGTATTCATGGATTAGCTGATTACGCAAACGCCTCTGCAGCTGGTCCAATACTCGCACCAGCCCATGGATCACGTATTCCTGCTCTTGCAAAAAGAAATCAAAACATTTGACAACAAGTTATCAGCATCATATCAAACTTCCTTTAATCTAGAACATGAAATACAGGATGCACTTTACAAGTTTCAAGCAATATTAACTTATAAGAAATATCAGTTATCTTTTTGACGATTTTCCAAGGTCCACAATAACACACAGATAACTTGTAACATTCTTCAGTCTTAAAGGTCATAGAGTCTTGCAGTACCAAGAGAAACACCATGTCTCCTATCTCGGACTCTCTCGGCATATGATTCATATCAGCACATGTCTTAGCATTTCTTTTGGAGAAAACTAGCCACACTAACTTTCTGAGGAATTCCTACTGTGACAAGACTTGTAGGCCTACAACCATAATTAAGCTCGAAAGGACTAATTTTGTACTTACGTTATTATTGTAAACAAATTCTAACATATATCTCTCATTGAGTATGCTTATCCCCAACAAGTGGCCTCAACATATCCTCCAAGGTTTGGTTAACGCTCTATATCCTCAATTAGACCTCAAGTTTGGCCATTATGGTAGTCCAAAAATCACAAGTAAATCAAGTATCTGTATCAAACACTATGGATGACAATAATCCATAAAGTGTAAATACATGTTCAGTTAACAAGTTAGCCACTCCAAATGCATTAGGCTCCTGTGGGGATCTAACTGACTTCAACTAATCAAAAATTTGTTCTACCTTAGCCGGTACCTCTTCCACTCAAAGTATCTCTGTGCTATTACCTTCATAAGGATCCATACTAACAGAAAAGGTGTCGATCTTGAAAAAATCAAACCTTAATATTGTATGTAACAGGCTTTTAGCCCAATAAACCCTAAGAAATAGGTCTGAAATCTGATTTACCAGCAAGGTTTTGCTTGCAAATTGCCAAGGTGTCGATCTTGAAAAAATCAAACCTTAAGATTGTATGTAACAGCCTTTTAGCCCAATAAACCTTAAGAACTAGGTCTGAAATCTGATTTTCCAGCAAGGTTTTGCTTGCAAATTGCCAACACAAATCTAATTTTTGACTTCTGAAAGCTGAAAAATGTTCAAACCCTGATCTAAACCAAAAAAGCACTTCTTAAAAAACTTTCACAAGCTCAGAATCCCTGAAACTTTTCAGCAATAGGGCGCATCTGATGTAGCTAAGATCTGCGAGTTGCTACAGCTCGAAAGAAGCTATAAGAGTGTGAAAAATCTGCAGAAAACTGGAATTTGACCCTTCAATGTGTTTTGAAAAATCCAATTCCTTTTGACATGACTCCACTTGTGCTATATCCTCCTCGGTCATCAATTCATCATGATTAGTTTTTACATAAGCACCAAGCCTAAAAAGTCTTTCAAACCTGATCCCTCTTCCAATTATTTCACCAAGCATCTCCAACAAATCCAACAAACAAGCCTTTTTCCAAAAGTTGCCAACACTCAACAAATTCCTTGTTATGTTACAAACATTAAAAACACCCTCAAGCTTGGCTTTCTTCGTAGATCCAAGACAAATATGGACTAACCCTCTTCACTCAATCTTAAATTCACAACCATTTGCATCAAGGAAGAGGTAAGAGCTGAGAGAATTACTTTTTGTGACATGTCATTCTATCCACAGGCTCATCTTCACCTTTGAATCTTGGACACCAAAAAAGAATGTAGGTCACTATTACCACCTTGTTGAACTTGATTTGCTTGCTTGCCTTGTGCCTCTTTCTTCTTGAAGTACTTTTTTGCCAAATGCCCTCTTCTACCAAATAAGTAGCACTTGAATCTTTTACTTGCCTCCAATAGGTCACCTCTTATTAATGCCATGATGAGACTACACACTTGTGAAATGACTCTACAAATTGATTTTATGACCCTCAAGAAACTAGATTTGAACAGAACAAAAATCTAGAAAGAAGTAGATCACAAGTCTTAGAATCAATCTTCACCAAAATCTACTTGTACACAAAGTACACACTTGTGAAATGACTCTACAAATTGATTTTGAGACCCTCAAGAAACTAGATTTGAACAAATAAAAAATCTAGAAAGATCTAGATCACAAATCTTAGAATCAATCTTCACCAAAATCTAGTCACCTTGGAAAATAGACCTTGCCTAGATCACAAAGATTAAGGCTCACAAGAATTGAATCAAAACACACAAAAATTAGATCGAAACACTCCTATTGGACTCACTCAGATCCAAAGACTCTAACCTTAAGCATTGGATTGGATCTAATAAGTTTTGTTGCAGCAAACCAACTGATGGACAACAAATTGTGTAAATCTAAAATTTCAATCAGACTTGCAGCCCTCTAACCTTTAGTGATCTGATTTTTGTTCTACTCTAATACCAATTGTCACACTCTCTTTCTAGACATACCAATCAACAAAAAAGAAACGAAAGCATATGAAGTGAAAACTTTATTGATTTCTTTCAAAATGTACATATAATGCTCATACAAATGAAAGGACCTGGTCGTTATGTCTCCTCCCAGCCTTTGTTGCATAGAAAGTCATAAGGAATGCCTCTCCTAGGCTCTCATATCCCAATCCTCAAGCACCTCTTGACCTTGACACATTCTATCGTTGACACATGACAAACTCCATGAATAGTCAACATTTGCCACTTGGCAGTACCTTCACGCATAGGCAAGCAAGTAGGAGGACCATCCAACATGTGTCACTCATACATCGGACCAAGTGTCCCAATGAGCATATGACACGTGACCTTTCAACTAGTCAACTCTCCGACTGTTTAGTAGGTCACCAACCAATCCAAAAAAATGACCCAATACCCCATGCCAAAGGTAAGCACGACTCTTGAGGTCCAAGATAAATTAATTATAGTTTGATTACAATGGTAACCATAGGCCAATGCCAAGCCATTTCAATAACTACAAATGTACAACTATCATGTAAAACTACAAATATTGGCATAGGGAGTAAAAGCTCTGACAAACATTCTCTTCAAGCGCTTGATTAGGTAGAAAGTGAATCTTGACTATCCAACACTAGTTAAGAGCAAGCTCCTTTCGATTCACATTACTTCTTTGAAATGGATTTTCCTTTCGTTCAATCCTCATTCTCAACACCGATTAATCTTCCACAAGGGTCTCCTCTTTTCGTATAAGGGATCCTCCATGTTACATCCCTAACTGCCTAAAATCATGCTAAATTTAATTAAGAGTAACTGACATGAGGCTAGCATATGATATTGGTACTAGACCTAGGGTTAAGGGATACCCTTTAGGTAAGATCTATAATCTTTAAGTCTAGGACTTGAGTTTAAGTCATAGAACCACTAGCATGGACATGCATAGGGAGTTATGAATCCCATAATTACTCTTTGAATATCGGTAAGGGCCTATAGCTTTATAGGAGTGGATTTCGACATCCATTCCTTGGGTGTGAGGCTTGGACTACGGGATGAGCCTACAAATCCTCCAGTGCTCAAGTGTGGCACCTCCTAGATTGGAGGTGGGCTATGATGGTATGGAAAGTTTTGGCTATGCCCTAAGGGAAAGATCTTAGATGGTGATTATAGGATAACTTCGAGCATGTGAGAGTGTGGATTCACTCTAGGGTAGGGTATAGTTTGGTGATTCTCGTGTCTTTCTCATGTCCAACTCTCTATTGCTCTTTATTCATTTGGATTCATGTTAGGATGACATCTCGTATGGGATATTACACTCCACGAGTAATTTTTTTCTTTGTTCAGTCTATTTATCTTCAATGCGTTGGATTTCTATCCTCCCCATCCCTTATGCCATGGCTAATCTAGATCCATTCATTTGTTGTATGTCAATTGCAGAAACACACTGGTTTTCGAACAGTCTAAGAGATACAAAGGATTTAACGACAGTGCTCTGTCGACACTGCCGAACTATTGAACACTATTGAACTGAGTATCATCGTCTATTCGGCAGTCATCATCGACTATTCGGCCATCATCATCGAACTATCGAGCATCACCATCAACTCGACTATTCGGCTACTCGAGACTGTCACGACTAGACAAAATCTCTAATGGAATCAGATATTGACCGACAGCGACTGCCAACAACACGTAGTGTCTTAATCCCATTTGTAAAAGTACAGATTAAGCATTCTTTTAATCACATAGCCATGTGTATATATTCAATAACAATCGAAGTTACTATGTTACTAAACCCACCAAACGCGACATCAAATTCTAAACTCAATAGGTGGTGTAGCAAATCTTGTTAGTTAGCGGCATATCATAGAACTGATAGAAGGTTCTTGCAACCACTAATTGAGAGAAAGGAGATGCAAATAGGCTCAATTGTCTAGTTCAATCAAATAGCAACAGTATCAATCGAATGAGAGCTTCAGTATAAACATCATCCACTTTACTCAGAAATTTGCTTATAGATGTATTCGCCATCAAATAGCAACAACATCAATCGAATGCGAGCTTTCAGCATAAACATCATCTACTTTACTCAGAAATCTGTGGGAATTGATATTAAGAGCGAATCGAATCTATAATCATGTAGAATTATGATCTTCCTAAAGACTTTATGAGAAGGCGTCCACAAGGGTCCTTACCAACACCCAAATGCCATAAGACCTTAGGAATATTGAAAACTATAAGAATAAACTTCATTGGATGAATGAGTTTAGAAAGATAAACTTCCAAATCTACTTGAAAATGACACAAATTCACAATTCTGTACTAGAAGATGCCTTTTACATCTTCATGGAATGAGGCAATGAACAAATAAGTTTATTGGGACATTTATCTCCATATTCTTTACACTTTTCCCAACAAATCAAAACCACATCATTCTTTAAAAATAAAACAAAAAGCTAGTGTAAGTCCAAGTTTCCAATACCTTCAAGCCATAAGTGCTATTCTTTTGTTGCAGCTTGAGCAGCAGCCAACCTTGCAATGGGCACCCTAACAAGTGACACCACGTAGCATGTATTACAATGTTGCAAATTTAACATGTAAACACTTATATATGGAACCAAACTTGGATATGCCAAGCAACATATTTTCAACAAGCAACTTGATTAAACAAGTGTCCAATATGCAACCTAAATGGAGAGCATGACACATAGTCCAATCCTGCTACATGAAAGAAAGCAACAGAAGATGGTTCGCCTCCATGTTCTCCACAAACTCCAACCTACATGCAACCATGCATGTTATCAATCTGAAGTGGTCCCCATCAAACTAGTACCAAAAATATTCATTAAACCTAAGAGAAGGTTTATTCTCGAGTAGAGATTACATTACGTATCAGGTGTGGAAATTAATCGACTCGAAGACAAAACTACCCCTATATGATATAAATATAAAAGTTTAGACTCATAATGTAATGAGAATTTATCCAATATCACTTAAACATAAAGAAGCAAGACCTACGGGACTAGATCCTTGATATATGGTGGAAAAAATATCCTTGCATAAAAGTAAACACAACTTGAAATTCTTAACTTAGCATTTTCTTATAGCTACAACGGGCACATGCCTACTAACCATCTCTCTCTCTCTCTCTCTCTCTCTCTCTCTCTCTCTCTCTCTCTCTCTCTCTCTCTCGCGATGGCTCCAGCTCGCAATGGTGATGGTGCCCCAGCCCGTGGCCTAGCTTCAGCTCAAGATGATGCCCTGATGCCCAACAGTCATCGCTCCAGGTCTGCCACGGATTTACGACGACCTACTGCTGCTTGTGGATTCAGGTTAGCCTAATATTGCTGCCTGAGCAGCCAGCAGGGATGCCTGTGGATTTTCCTCCTACCTCCACCCCAGATCTGCCTATAACCATACCTCTCTACCCTTCAGACCCTATTTTGGATCTTAATGAACCCAGTATTGCTCTCCCTTTAACCCCCAATTATGATCAGGATTCGATTCCTCCATCACTCTCTTCAATAGTCTTTGCACTAAGTGCAGATAGTGTAAGACTATTCCAGCTTCTTGCCAACCACCGAAAGGAGATGGATTCCCATCGAGAAATGATTTTATCCGTGCAATCCTACCTTCAACGGACAGATGCATCAATTGAAGAACTCAGACGAGAAATTACGACCATCAAATGTGCAACATCCTCCCAAGCAGCTACTTCAAATACGATCCAACAACTCGAAAACAAAGTGGAGCAGCACCATACGACTGTCCAGTCTTGGGCAGAGGTTCTCAAAGGTCCAGGAAAAGCGGATGCTCCTGTTTCCTTCATCTCTGCTACACTTACGGAGAGTTGGTTGCGAGAGCAAAAGGCTCTTAATGTTCGTGTTAGAGGCGTCCCGGACTCCCAGGATGCTCTTAAGGAAGCCAAGGAGTTTTTGGAAACTAATTTGTAGCACCATGACAATGGTTTGGACTCAGCTTGGCGTACCAAGAAAGATGCTAGCACTCTTGTCCTTCGTTGGAGTCTAGGCGTGAGGTACTACGTCAAAGACATAAGCTAAAAAATACCAAGATCTTCCTGGATGAAGATCTCACATTTGTCCAAGTTGTGGAAAGGAAAAAGGCTCTGCAGAATGCAAAGGATACAGGGAGACGCTTAATATATAGAGACGGCAATATTCGTTTTGTTGAAGCTAAACCTTTAGTTGAAACTAAATAGACAATTGTCATAATGATATCTGAGATTGATCAGAGTTAGAGTCAGAATTACAGAATTGAAGAGATGTCCAGTTGAACCTGTAAATGGTCTACGTACCATACAATCCTGGCTATTAATCTCTTCTTAGTTAGATTTGTTTACTGTTCTTGATTGACGGCATCGATCCGTCTCGTTTCCATTTCTTTTGATGTATTGTTCGGACTTATATGCCATATGGCATGGAAAAGACGTTAATAAAGCTTTCTTCTTCTTTCTTTTCTCTCTCTCTCTCTCTCTCTCTCTCTCTCTCTCTCTCTCTCTCTCTCTCTCTCTCTCTCTCTCTCTCTCTCTCTCTCTCTCTCTCTCTCTCTCTCTCTCTCTCTCAACAGTTGTATCGTAGCTATTGCCACATAATATGGGATCGTCCTGATCATGACAGGGTAAATCTTACCTTTTATGGCGCACATATCTCACGCAGAGACAGCCTGGGACTTCCTATTAGACCTTTATATCTATCTCTTCCTCTTTCTTTTGGGCTCTGATATAGGTTGGGACAGTTACGAGTCTCTTCGCACCAACTTGCTATTGAGACAGGCAGATATTCAGGCATTTCGAGAGAGCATCGAATCTGCCAGGTATGTACATTGGTTGTAGTGGAGGATGAGTCCCATTTTATCTTCACATGCCCTACATACTATGAGATACGTGGTCGATATCATTGTTTATATCTTGACACCCCCATTACCCTCAATACCTTTTTGAGTTTTGAGTATCAGGATCCCAAATGTGTTGGCCTTTTACTACGAGAGATGCTTACGTTGAGAGCATGAGATACGTGGCCGATATCATTGTTTATATCGAGACACCCTTATTACCCTCGGTACCTTTTTGGAGTATCAGGATCCCAGATGTGTCGGCCTTTTAGTACGAGAGATGCTTATGTTGAGAGCCTCTTTGCTACCATCGGAGAGTATTACTGATTCTGGCCAACATCTCATTACTAGCTTCTTTCAGAAGCGGGAGCGCGATGACCTATCAGATGATGAGGCAGTCATACCAGTGAGGGCGAAGGCCCAGTGTGCTCAGCCACCACCTCTTGCCAGATCTACACGCGCCTCTAGAGCTACCAGAGCTCCTCGATCAAAGCTCACAGCTTCTATGGGTATCAGACACTTTTTTCGAGATTGATATTTATCCTTTTACTTTCCTCAGCAGAGCAGGCGGTTAAGCTCTTGCACCTATACCCTCTTCAGAGCTGGAGGTTAAGCTCTTGTATATTTGCTTTTATATGCTCTTTATGATTCTATATTGGATGTGTCTTTACCTAGCTAGAGAGAGTTCTATATTGTCTTTTCCACTTAGACTAGCGTTTTTTTTTTTTTTTTATGTTGTCCGACATGGACAGTGATCCTACGAGATATGTACTTATTCATTCTGTCTTATGTGCCCTTGGGCACCCAACAGACATTAATACAACTTCTCTCTCTCTCTCTCTCTCTCTCTCTCTCTCTCTCTCTCTCTCTCTCTCTCTCTCTCTCTCTCTCTCTCTCTCTCTCTCTCTCTCTCTCTCTCTCTCTCTCTCTCTCTCTCTCTCTCACAGTTCATCGTCCCCATCGTACTCTATGAGGCTCTCAAATTTACATACATGATGACCTTGCTCACTACCAATGGTTACAGCGTAAAACTATTATTTAGGAGGCAAGGACAATACAACAACGGGTGGTATTCACAAATGGCAGCTCGTGTTTTTTCTCCAAGCGTCAATAGGAAGTTGGGGTACTCCGGCATGGGAGCAGCCTGATAGCCCCGGCTAGCGTCACATTCGGTTTTGCCGCGGCCACTCCACCTCTTCTACGGCGGCTGATCTTGACGCCTATCTGTGTTCGGCTAATTTTCTACTTTTTGCAAAGACATATGTGTCTTCCACACACCCACTTCTGCACATTTCTGGTTTTCAGTGGATTTCTGCTCCACGACCTATGCTACAGGGCAGGATACTTCGGGCCTATGGTGGAGTTGCATGTTTGTGCAGGTCGATGTATACTCCTATTTGGTTGGTGTCTCGGGATACTTATGGCCGTTACTTGTGGCTTCAAATTACTGCATCCTTCTTGGGACTGGACCAAGACTTGTTTGTTGCAGTGTGCTACATTGCTCCCCACACTTCAGTGTTTATGGATTTGGCAGGTGATCCTTTTCAGGCCCTTGCTGATGACGTTGCTAGACTCTCTGTACAGGGTTCCATATTGCTTGCAGGGGACTTTAACGCACGCACAGCCTTTCCCGTTCGTCCTACCTCCTCTGCTTCCTCGGCTACTTTTTGAAAGATCTTTCTTCATAAGCCCCTATCCATTGCACCCATCCCTCTTCAATCCTAGGTCGACTATGCAACCAACCATATACAACTGCTCAACCTTCCATCTCTCTTTCTTCTCGTCCAACCCACTGTGACCTCTTTGCTCCTGACATGGTTGAAGCCACCGTTTGCAAACTCAAGAACAATCGTCCATCTAACATTGACCTCCTTTCAGCCGAGCTCCTCAAACCAGTTGCCAAAATCGCCTCCCCTTTCCTGGCCCGCTGTTTCAACCGCCCTGTCGTTGATGGTTTCCCCATACCTTGGGCCACCAATCTCCTTCACCCCATTCTTAAAGCATGCGATGCCATGAATGTTCACAACTATCGCACTATTATGATTGGTCATACCATGGCCAAGTTGTACGCCACTATTCTCCAGAACTTCGTTACAGCAGAGGCTGATTCTCAACTATTGGATGCGACTGGCCAGGTTGGCTTCCGCCGGGGTTATAGCACTCTTGATCATGTCCTCACCCTACGCACTATCATTGAGGAGGCAAAGCATATGGGCAAGAAGGTATTTGCTTGTTTCGTTGATCTCTCTAAGGCCTTTGATACTGTTCCCTGTCATCTTTTGATCAGCAGACTACGTCAGCTTGGCTTTTCCGACTCTATTCTCGCGGCAGTGGTTGCTCTGTATGAGAGAGTTCTACCACGTATTCGGCTGGATACTGATTTGTCTTCTCCCATCCGTAGCACTGTTGGTGTCAAGCAAGGCTGTCCACTCTCCCCTTTGATGTTTGCACTTTATATTGATGATCTTGAGCGCCTCATTCGTGACGAAGGTGGAGATGGTTGCCCGCTGGCTCATTTGTCACCCCATTCTGCTTTATGCTGATGACATTGTCTTGCTTTCTCCCTCACCATAAGGGTTGCGGTGTCACTTACAGGATTTACATCGGTTTTGTGCTACTTGGGGTCTCTCTGTTAACTTAAAAAGGACAAAGATCATGATTTTCAACACCAAGACAGAGCCCTCACAATTATCAATTCTTCTATGACGGCCAGGAAGTTGACATTGTTGCCTCTTATACTTACTTGGGAGTCCTGTTTACTGCACCCCTTCTTGGTTTCCGCCAAGCTGCATTTGTGCACATTTCCTCCGGTCTTTCAGCATTAAAATGGGGAAATACAATGGGAGGTGACAGCCTATAGGTCCAAGGAATGCATTATGGCTATTGGCATATGCACATGCATAATGTGAGGAATCAGAATATATCATAATCCAAACTAGCTAGTAGCGGAAATTCAAATCCCAATTTTTCTGTTTGATTACTTTGAATCGACCCGTAGCCCCTCAAGAACTTCTAGACTCTTAAGTTTAAAAAGATCGTCTTGAGTCCCGATTCCTAGCTTAACCAGCCCCCAAGGATCAGATCTGAACATTAAAATAGTTTAGGATTGTTTTTTTGGTTTTTATATTGGCCTTTTGTTCAAAAACGCTACATTCAGCTTTCTACAAGCAACAGGGAAGTTTCAAATGTATGTATTCATTAGCAATCTAATATTTATAAGATTTTAGAAACATTGTAGGCATTATACATATTGCATTAGATATTTCTAGCATTATGTCTAAAAAAATGCCAATTTTTTCCAATTTTCTTGCGAGGGACATGGTTCAAAACCATGATTCATGCCAATTCATCCAATTCTGAAAAGGTCAAATATTAGAAGCAACACAAGGAGTCACTTCAAAAGGGCAAAGCTATTAGGGCCAAGAAGGTATTGAATTTGATTCACACAAATCTATGTGCATTGCAGTCCTATAGACCATGTTATTGGGTAATGCTTACTATTTCATGACTTTTCTAGATGATTACTCACATAAGACATGGATCTATTATCTAAGGAATGCATCCAAAAATTTTCAAGAAGTTCATGTCGTTGAAAATCAATCAAAATGCAAAGATCAAAGTGCTAAGATCTGACAACGGTGACAAATACAAATCAACTGAGTTTTATGAATTTTGTAAGGATATCAAGTGTCAATTTCACGATCACACACTCCATAGCAAACTGGTGTTCTAAAACACAAGAATCACAATACCATGGATTGTGCGAGAGCCATGATGAAGCACATGAACTTAATCGATTCTTTTTGGTCGAAAGCTTGTAGTGTTGTAGTGTTCCTACAAAATAGAGTGTCATCCTTGTTGTTTCTAATAGAACACCCAAAGAGGCATTTATTGAGATCAAACCAAAGATGCAATGATTGAGAGTCTTTAAATGTAAGGCCCATGTTCACATGTGGAATGAAGCTAAGGTGGGGGGGTTTATTTTTTATGAGGGACATAGCTATGGTGAAATGAATAAAGATGATATAAAATAACACTTTTGCAAATGATGGTGCTTGCCATTTTTTATTTGATGGTGATGAATCGGAAAAGGGTAATGTATTGCAAGAAGAACCAAGTCCTTGAAGTACATGCAAGTACATGCAAAGTTCATGTATGGAATGTATTCCTATGGGAACGATGAGAAAAGAGCATGCAAGAGAGAAGAGGAACATCTTGAATTTAGCTTGGGATACACTCACACCAAAGAGTTTATCGCTTGAACGTAACAAGCATCCCAAGTGGTATCATAAGCTACTTGAGAATGTGAGGGATAGCTTGAAGGAGTTGAGCAAGCAAGAAGAATCTAGTAAAAAGGGTTAATGGAGGAAGAACAAAGAACCTAATCAATTTCAATAAAATCTTGCACTTACGGAGATGTCTTGAACTGTATGTCTTTTGATGAGGCCAAAGATCAAAAGATATGGTGTGATACAATGTAAGAGGAATACAATTCAACTACTAAGCATGAAATTGGGAGCTTATGGACTTGCCGAAAGATAAAAAGGCAATTGGAAACAAATGGATGTTTAGAATCAAGTATAATGTTGATGGGTCTTTTGCTAAGCAAGGCACATCTCGTTGTCAAAGGGAGTTACGGCCTACATGATACAGGCCTACTGGGCTACTCTGCATATATTCCGCAGGCCTCTTTACATTTACTGTTGGTTATGTATATTTTTGGTTACACATTTTATATTAGTCATGTACAGGCCCCAGAGCCTTTTTATATGCTTATGACCCGCACTGGGTCCTTTTTTATGACATTGACTGGCCTTGGGCCCTTATTATATGGTTATATGTGGAGTGGGGGCCCGTAGGAGGGCGCACTATTTTCCCTCCACATTTTGCCTCCCTTTACTTTTGAATTCCTATTTTAGGGTTCATTGGTAGGTTATTTATAGGGGCATTTGTACACTCATTTTTCAGATTATTGATTGGTATTGCTTGGGCTCTTCGTGGGAGAACCTATTGTCTTGTCTATTGCTTGTAGGGCTTTAGTCTATTGCTGTCTTTTATGCTTCATTGATTCAACACCTGAGATTTTGATCATAACTTGGTATCAGAGCACTTTCCCGATTGCTGAATTTCAGATCTGATTTTTTGATTGGGTGCCCATTTTCCTTGCTGATTTTTCTCTCTTTGCTGAGGGATTTCGTCTCTTTGCTTCAGCAACATTCAGCACAGTTTGGAGGAGGACCAACTCCCATCAGAGCATTTTCCTTGGCGGAGCTTTAGCATATAGTTAGCGGAAGTACTTCCGCTAAATTTGGCGGCCGGACAAAAAAAAAAAAAATTGGGCAGATTATTTCCGATGCCCAAGTTCCAAATCCTTTTCCCTCTTTTCTTTTGAATCCTCCATTTGATTCAGGGAAAGGATTCCCAGCCATCTTTTCAGCATTGATTGGAGGCTGTCCAGCGCCCTACTTCATCACATTTTTCAGCTATTGTTCCACCAAAGTTTCAGCCATATTTCAATTTTGATTGGAGGCTGTCCATCGCCCTATTTTTCATCACATTTTCCACAGATTCCATATTTTCAGAATTGATTGGAGGCTGTCCAGCGCCCACTTTCATTCTCCTTGTAGTCACATTTTCCAGCCAGCTCTTTGCACACGCTTGGAGCTCTATCGAGAGGTATCTTTGCTGGTTTTTCCTTGCTTTCCACACCTTTTCTTGACATTTGTCATTTCCTTTCTTGCTCTTAGTGTCGTTTGTGTACCTAAAGCGTATTTGGGGTGACGACAAAAGTCCGCTCCCTCCGATATTAAGCTTTTCTTACACTCTCTTCACTTCCTGCATTCCTTGACCATGGATACTTCCCCTACATCTTCTGAGCCTCGGATACCGTCTTCCACTTACCTTGACGAAGTACGGCATGAATTCTGAGATCATCTTAGGGAAGCCATGAGTGATGTACGCACTGATTTACGCCAAGAGTTACGAGAGACGTTCACTGCTCTTTCTGCACAGATTGCTACACTATCATTACAGTCTAGTGTTTCTCCACTATCTCCACCTGTTCCCCCACAGCGTACATTTCCACCACCCGAGACTCCTTCATCTTCTGGTCCTTTGCCACGAGACTTTAAGGATAAGGTTCAGCTTACTGTGTATTTTGGGTCATCCGATGGGAATGAACTCGAGAATTGGTATTCTAAGCTTGAGACCTACTTCCTTATGTTTCCTAAGACTGACATTCAGCGGATACATTTGGCTGCTTTACATTTGGAGGGCCGTGCTGCTACTTGGTGGCGCATGTTTCGCCAGACGGCTTCACACGTTGGTCTTGCTAGTTGGACAAAGTTTATGACAGCACTCCGCCTAGCGATGATTGATCCTCAGTGGCTTATTCGATAGCGCGACATCTTTCGCAGTTTATCTCACACTGGTGACTTGGCTGCTTATACGACAGGGTTTACAGAGCTTTCCTATCTATTCCCAGATACTTCTACATTGGAGCTCATCTCTCGCTACGTTGCTGGTCTACGAGGCGCACTCAAGTATGATGTTTCTTCTTTTTTTCCACTCACTCTTTCTCACGCCATCTCCCTTGCTACCGCACTGCAGCACAAGTACTTTGCCATCTCTTCCTCTTTTCTCGTCCTTCGCGTCCTTTCACACGTCCTATTTTTTCCTCTCCATCCTCTGCTAGTCCCACATCTGTCAGTTCACCTTCGTCCACTCTTCCTTCTGCACCACGTCCTCCTTTTTCTCCTCGTCCTGTTTTTGTTCGTCGCTACTCACAATCTGAGATGTCTGAGATCTGTGAGAAGCGCTTATGTTTCAACTGTAAGAGTCCTGATCATATCGCCCGTGATTGCCGACCCGGTATACCTGCTCCTCCAGATGATGCACCTGTTACTATTTCATGTTATCTTACTAGTGCTCGGGAGATTATTACTAGAGCTGCTACTCATTTACAGCATATTCAGCAGCGGTACAGGACCATTGTTGATCGTCATCAGCGCCATGTTGAGTTTGCAGAGGAAGATACTGTTTTTCTCCGGTTACGCTTTGCTCGCCATCGTTTTGTACAAGGTCTTGCTTCTACTGAGAAGCTTGCGCCGCGCTATTATGGGCCTTGTCAGATTTTTGAGCGCCTCATTCCAATTACATATCGTCTTGAGTTACCTGCTGCTACTCGGGCTTGTGATATCTTTCATGTCAGTTTATTATGTGTTGCTATTGAGGATGATGCTCCTCGAGATTCCTCATTTCCTACAGATCCAGAGCTTTTTCCATTCCTGCCAACTGCTATTTTACAGGTGCGCTTATTGCATAGTCATCGCCATCGGCAGGTTCAGTTTTTGGTCCAGTGGGATGGTCGTCCTATTGAGGAGGCTACTTGGGAGCCCATTGATGTTTTTTATCATACCCCTATCCTGGCTGATCAGGCTCGATCACTTGCAACTACCATTGCTTCTCGGGATGCTCCGGCTTCTCTTGATGTTCCTTTCTCAGATGGGATATCTTGATGCAGTATTTTTCTCTGGCACGGGTTCTTATCTTATTTTGCCTACATTGGGGGCAATGTTCTTTATAGCCAGGGAGAGTTACGGACTACAGGATACAGGCCTACTGGGCTACTCTACATATATTCCACAGGCCTCTTTACATTTACTGTTGGTTATGTATATTTTTGGTTACGCATTTTATATTAGTCATGTACAGGCCCCAGAGCCTTTTTATATGCTTATGACCCGCACTGGGTCCTTTTTTATGACATTGACTGGCCTTGGGCCCTTATTATATGGTTATATGTGGAGTGGGGGCCCGTAGGAGGGCGCACTATTTTCCCTCCACATTTTGCCTCCCTTTACTTTTGAATTCCTATTTTAGGGTTCATTGGTAGGGTATTTTATAGGGGCATTTGTACACTCATTTTTCAGATTATTGATTGGTATTGCTTGGGCTCTTCGTGGGAGAACCTATTGTCTTGTCTATTGCTTGTAGGGCTTTAGTCTATTGCTGTCTTTTATGCTTCATTGATTCAACACCTGAGATTTTGATCATAACTAAGGGTAGCTTGAAACAAAAGCATTGATTACAAGGGAATTTTCGCACCTATTCAAAGTGGACAACTTTGAGATTCATCATTGCTTTAGTGTCTTGCTTGGATGGCAAATTCATCATATGAATGTTAAGGTTGCCATTTGAATGGATTCCTAAATGAAGATGTCTATATGTTATAATCCATGGGCCAAGTTATCAAGGGACAAGAGTCAAATGTATGCAAGCTTAAGAGAGTTTTATATGTACTCAAACAAGCGCCTTGAGCATGGTACAAGCATATAAGTGACTGTTTTTTAATCCAAAGGCTTGTAAGAACCTCTTCAGATTCTAATCCTTACCGTTTTGTTTCATGATGAAAATGTCACTTTGGTGGTCTCTATGTGGATGCTCTAATGATCGCAGGAAATAATCTTGAATTGGTGGAATCGATCAAAGAAGATTTGCATACTAATTTTGAGATGACTAATCTCAATCTTACGACTTATTGTACCCAAACAGTTTAACTCAGTGCTATACAATCACCAAATCAAAAAACAGGCAACTTCTTGCCAAAAAAGGTGTAATGTACAGAGGGGTCAAATAATGAGAAGAGAAAACTTCTTGATCATTTAAACTTAAAGCATGCAAGACAAAAGAAGTCAACTGCATTAGGCATGACGTTTTTTGACCCATAGACACTCACTGACCTTCAAACCAGGTCTTGCACTACGGCCTTTCTCTGTAGCAATTTTGATCAGCTGTCCCACTCCCCTTTCATCTAGTACCTGGGCGAGGTAAATGATGACTTAGCATCGACGAACAAAGAATGCTAGCAAAAGTGAAACATCTGTCAGTTTATACTGCTACATTCGCGATCTACTAGATGCAACCATACTGTCATATCAAAATATGGTTTTCAAACTTCTTATTAAGGAAAAGAAGCTTTACTTCAAAGGGATCATTTTGGAGGATTCCCTGAGATAAGTAAATAGGTAAAAACTTGCCCACATCATCCCTACTATAGCCGAATGTCATTTGTGTCAGGTCATTCGTTCCAAATGAGAAAAACTCCGCAAAATTTGCAATCTGTAAAGGGGACAATGAATTAGTTATGCCTAATGACTCCAGAGCTGAAAAATTACACAGTTTGAGTTGCTTTTTTATCCGAATGCCAAAATATTCTGCTCCTATAACTGCTTGAAAATGGTGCTAACCAGAACAAGAGTTGTCAGGAATGTTTGCAACCTTCAAACCTTTCAGTTTGCAGACATATTTTGCAAGTTTGGCAGAAAGTCAAAATGATTGCAAAAATTTTCATGAAAGGAACCCTAAATTTATTTTACATGAAGATGGATCTTACTAGGATAGTTTCAAGGATAGAATAGCTTCAAAATATGCATAAGACAAGTTTGAAAGATCACATTCAACAATATTTAAATGTCCGAACCATAGATCCAGCGGTACCAGGATCCGCATATCCCGGTACCGTGGATCCATACTGATCCGCGGTACCATAACATATAATATTTTTTTTTTAATTTTTTTTTTACATTTTTAAAAAAATAAAATAAAATAAAATTGAGTGGGCAATATGGGTATCAGCTTGAAGTTGTTGACGAGAGCAGTGCATTTATGCAGGTTGCCGATTCTGAGGAGAGCGAATAGCGGGGCCGGGGTCTACCGGCAGCCCCCGGACCCCGCCGTTGGGGGGGTTTGCCCCCCAAACCCCCCAAGACTTGCTGCTATCTAGAAACTGTAATCTAGCCATCTCATAACCATCATGGTCTCACAGTAGACCCTATACTAACAACCATGCTCAGTAATGGCTTCTCCTCATAACGGGGGCCTTACAGATCTGAGCTCACGATTAACTAGTGACTACTAAACTGAGAGGTGCATTATTTAGTTGTCTAACACATTTTGTAGCTGAAAGCACCGGCGACCTGCATAAATGCACTACTCTCGTCAAGAGCTTCAAGCTGATACCCATATTGCCCACTAAATTTTTTTTTTTTTAAATTAAAAAACAAAATTTTTAAAAAAAAATATTAAAAAATGGTGCCGCCCTGGTACTGCAGATTTTTGGGCGGCACCATAATGGCGGTACCACAGGGAACTATGGTCCAAACATATCATTTTATTAAGTAATACTTCGTAGCAAACCTTTCTGCAACTTTGGAATTTTATGCAAACATGTTAGCTGGTAACTATGAATATACCTCATCTGCAACAAGTGCAGCACGGGGGATTTCAATCATAGTCCCAATCTTGTAATCAAGGCGAAAACCAATTTCTGAAAAAACCTTTTCTGCAACTCTTTGAATAGCTGATACTTGGTTTGCTAGCTCCTGCACATGGCAAACTAAAGCATGTCATGTGTGTAGCTTTTTCTCCTTGATAGAAAATATAAGGCGAACAGTTCCAGGAGGACTTAAGACTCCTTACCAGGACTAAGGAGACATATCATAAAATGCATGTTGTTGTATAGTTTGTTTGGGATTCCATTCAGAACATGTAGCAGAAGCAACTCTTAGTCACTCTCAACTACCGCACCTGAGGTGTCCCTACAAGAGGGACCATTATTTCGGGATGAACTGAAACCCCCTGACTGGTCATCGCAGTGGCAGCTTCAAAAACAGCCCTTGCTTGCATTTCTGTTAATTCTGGATATGAAATCCCAAGCCTGTCAGGTGCAAATTTATAATAAGTATGTATTTTCCAATGATATCTCCCCCAGCCTACAAGGTGAACATTCAGAGATTAGCAAGGTTTTTATCCCTCGTTTTCACCTGCAACCCCGAAAACCAAGCATTGGATTCACTTCTGATAGCTTCTCTATACGCGACAAGACATCCTCTTCCTGCACAGATGTTGCCATTACTAGCTCTTGCACAATTTCATCGATATCACCATCTGGAAGAAATTCGTGCAAAGGAGGATCCAGCAACCGAATAGTGACAGGAAGGCCTGTGGACACAGTACACATTTGGAAAAAACAAAAAAATGTAGTGAAAGCATCAAGTAAGACTAAAGAAAGTGATTATAATCTCTAAAGAAATTCATACCATTTGACCTCTAAAGTGTAATCTGTAACTGATGAAAGGAGAGTACACAATCCATTTGGCATTCTGGAATATATATACTCAGACAACAAACTAACCTAGTCATATATAACATGGTCAAGAAAAGCCTACCATCCATAACTCTGAATATGCCTTCAAAATCAGAACGCTGGTATGGTAGCAGTTTGTCTAGTGCAATTTGTCGCTGCTCAACAGTGGTTGCCATAATCATCTGTCTGACAGCCTTTATTCTGTCATCTGATGCAAAAAACTGGGAAGCAACAGAATAAATTTATGATGCTGAAGATCTTCTGCTGTTTACAACAGTGCATTCTTGTGATGTCTTGCATCTGAAAGGATTCAACATATTTCCACAATAGAATTTACATAGAATAGTTGTTTTCATAAGTACTTGAGATCGTATTTTTATGTAGTTTTGGGCTTTTCATTTGATGACACGTGATTTAGAATGGATAATAGTTGCTTATTTCCATCCAAGAACAAGCTTTGGTCAGAAGGTCTTACCATGTGTTCTGTTCTACAGAGACCGATACCCTGGGCACCGTGATTTCGGGCAGTCAGTGCATCTTCGGGTGTGTCTGCATTGGCCATCACCTACACCAGTACACAACAACCAAGTCCAGAGCTCTGATCCATATCATTTGGTTGTAATGAAACAATTTTTGCAAAGAGAAAAAAAGAATTACTAGACATCTTGTTATCATTTTTTATAAACTGCAAATCACACAGGGTACAGTAAGTAAAGTCAGTCACGATGTTAAAATCAACCACAATGAATGACATGCAGTTTAAGGTTCAATTTTGCATCCTCATACCTTCAAACTCCGGTGTTTGTCTACCCATTGCATGAATGCTCCAAGATCGCCACTTAAAGCAGGAGGAGACAGACGCTGCTTCCCCAATATAACCTCTCCAGTTGTTCCATTTAAAGAAATCCAATCACCTTCCTTTAGGGTATTCCCCCCAACTAAAAGAGTCTGCATGGAGCAGAATTCAGATAAAGTCTGGTCTGCAAGTGATGTAGAACAGTTCGAGAAAATCTCAAGATAGAAGAAAGTATAATACTGGACGAATTTGCTTGTCAGAAATTTTCTAGACCTGAAATGAACATTTTCAGGTTCATTTCAGGTCCAAAAATATTTCTGAAACTACTGAAATTAAACCTGAAACTACTGTAATCTTAATCATCTATTTTTTCTCTCTCTACTGATACCCATATTGCTTGGTTTTTTTTTTCTAAAAAAAAAAACAACGATTCTGGGCGAATCGCTGGTGCATTTGTGGTTTGGGGGAACGCTCTCATGTTTTCACGTAGATGATGAGAGAGATTTTGGGCACAAGTTTTTTTGGAGAGAACATTTAACTTGCCAGCTGCCCCATTTCTGGCATACCCAATCTTAAAATGAATACATGACAAAGACGCTAATTAGGAGTTCATTGATTTGGAACAATTGAGCTCTTAGTTGGAGAATTCTGTTGGAGATCTTCGTTGAGAGTCTGCCTGTGTTATCATCAGTTCATGGAATTCATTGAACTTTCTTATTATTTAGTTGGTGATTGCTTTTTTTACTTCACTAGGCATAGTGTTAGGGAGAAAGCATATGCCTGGCAACAACAAGGTTTCTATAATGAGAACATTTTGCATGGATAGTGGAACTACATTTGACTTGTCTACTAGCTTGATTCATATTGCACGTGAATGTTCCTAAAATCTACATGATGTCCCTCAAAGGGTGATACATATGGCCAACAAGTAGGTCATGGCCTTGCATGGTGTAAATCACTATGCCTTGTTAGGGTTTCTGGCATATATGCATCTATAGTGGAGTAATTTATACATTTAACATTATGTTTATTGGTTTTATTTACGTTCATTTCCAAAAAACAGTTTATCGTATTTTATAATGATTCATGTTGGATTGTTACATTTATAACTTTAACCTTTATCCGAATCATAGATGCACCACGATTCTGAATCGTGATGCAGAATCACGGTCAGAATCGCGTTTCGGGATTTTCCCAAAATCGTGCAGAATCGATTTTTTTTTTTGAAACTTTTTTAGGCAATATGGGTATGAGATGAAAGCTCTGATTGAGAGCATTATGACTATAAGGGAAGCTCCCTAAGATCCTGCTTACAAGATAACACACAATGGAAAACACACTATGGAGCAACCACCCAACCAAGTAGAAGCAACCAATCAGCTCTAGTAGCTTCACCCCCAAGCCAAGGAACAAGAGGCATGAATGTAGAGTGAAACCCTGGCAATGAATCCATGATCATGAGGAGTAGGGCGAGTTTGGCCTCAATATATAGAGCCAAAAGCAACCTGGGCACATAGCCATGCATAGCCTAAGTTCCCTATACATAGATTCACCTAGAATAGAGTCCTAAGCAGGGACCACCTATTCATAGAATTGCTATTGATAACTCTACACATGCATTCATTGTCTCAAACCTTGTCTAAACTCCATTTAGTGTGTTCTGGGCCTCACAAGGATATTAGTTACTTTCGGGTCACATCTAGTATGACGTGGCATAACTAACAGCTTGATTTACTGGAGTACCGTGTATCCAAGACTACGAGTATACTGAACCCTACTTACTGGTCATGGACATAACAATGACTGTGTAGTTTGCCGACTGTTTCGGGTGTAGGATGGTCCAATTTAGGTGCATTAACTCCCAGGTTTACGCTATAGCTGCATTCAATATAAAAAATCACAAAAAAAAAGAGAACACATTGGGGCATTCCCCCAATAAACATAGCAGGAATCTCCCTCTCTATGATTCTCCCTCTCTCTCTGTCTCTCTCAGATCACAACAAACGGAACAAAAACCATGCTGAACAAAAACCCTGCTAAATCGTTCTAAACCTACTAAACCTGAAATGAAACATTTTTCAACCATACTCTCTCTCTCTCTCTCTCTCTCTCTCTCTCTCTCTCTCTCTCTCTCTCTCTCTCTCTCTCTCTCTCTCTCTCTCTCCAACCATAAACCATAAAACCGAAGTTACTAAACTAAAATCACAAAGAAAAATACTGAATCACGACAATGTTGTGAATAGGATCATCATAATATATAATATCGGGCCACATGGCACCAAAATGGGATACAATGAGGTTCCATGAACGTAATGAAAACTATACAACTAAGACTCGTCAGAGTCATGGTAGGATAAATCATCCGAATCTGTGCCTGACTGCAGATCCCAAGGGTCCGCAATGAATCGGAACCGGAGGGAACCATATGTTGTGGTGTGGCCCTGCTGCGTGCTCTGGCTCTCTGCTATGTGCTCTGGCTCTGGATCCTCCCCCTCCCTCTGCCTCTACCTCTACCTCTACCTATGCCTCTACCTCTCGCCCCTCCTCTGGCCCCCATCTGGCTGCCCCCAGCCCTGTGTCTACTCCGTCGTGTCTGTTTGTCAAGTGGTTGTGACCCTACGCCCTGTGATGGCCCTACCCACTGTGATGATGCCTGGCCGACAGCTGCCTGCGATGCTCCACTCCTGTATACAAAAAAAGAACTCAGCCTCCCCCTCCCAAAACCTCTAAGTCTCCCCCTAGGCCTACGTGCAGGAATGGCTGGCTGGTCAGCCAGGTCATCCCCCTGTGATGCAATATCGGGCCCGTACATGGTAGACAACCTCTGCAGATCCTCATCAGAAATCCTAGGGCAATCAGATATGCCCAATGTCTGCCCATCTGGCCCTCTGACCCGCAGCAAGTGAGCCCTAACCCTTGTGAGTGATCCGGTGAAGTGACCACCGCAATGCAAGCATCTCCATCTGCGGGTGCCTAAGCCATGGTGTGTAGCCACATCCCCGTCAGTAAGCTCAACCTCGGCCCAAAGGCCTCGGTCCCGCACCGGCATCGTATCAACACGAGATCAAACCTGCAAACAAAAAATAATCAAGCAAACGTTCAGTAGAAAAAAATACATTGCATTGAACAACATTATCGAGCTCAAATAGAGCTCAAAATATCATAGCATACATCCGATTCCAATTCACACATCATAGCAAGTTCCAAAAAGCACATAAGATTAGGGCGTGGGATAGAATTATTTTAGTATGAGCGATAACGGGTGACTGACGTTAGCGTGGGAGTCCGTGCAGGCGTAAAGGAGTGCAGTGTGGGCCTAAACCACGCCCCTGGCAGATGCTTGTACGATGGTCCATGCCTAAACCCTTAAAAACATGGAATTAGGGCATGGAGATTGAAATTTGTGATACGGACGTAGACGAGCGGAACGGAGGTCACAAGAGTCTCTGCAGGTATGTGGAAATGCATTCTAGGCTCAGACATCACCTGAATCGGTTGCCCACAAGTCATTTTGTGAAAATGGCAAAAATACACAAGCATTTGGAATCTGGCGTTCAAATCTCGCTAGGCGTGCCGTAACGGCTAAAACTGACGCCATAGGAATCACCGTGGGCATGAAGAAAGGTGGTCTAGAGCCAACGACGCTCGATTTGGTTGCCTACAACTCAATGTCAACACTTGCAAAAAATCAAGCCTACACTTACCAAATATCAAAAACTGATCAATTCGCTCTCCAAGAAGCTAAGATCCCCCTGGCACTGTGCACACCACCTCCGTATCGCCGAGTAGATACCTGCCAACTATTCGCTTGCGAAGATCGGACGCCTACAGCTCATACTCCCAAGAGGTCCAGACCATAGATGCAGCGAATCGCGATTCTGCGAATCGCAATTCATTGCAAAGAATCGTTAAAAACACCTTCTAACAAAATCCTACTCAATTTCAAAATGCTTGAAGTGAAGACCAATTAAGCTTGAAAATGAGCAAAACAAATTTGTAGTAAAAAATAAAGGTCTATCAATGAATTGGAGATGAAATTTGATTAGATAATATAGCACCCATGTAGAGTTAGTGAGAAGATATAAAAAGAAAAATCTTAGAGATCCACCATTGTAGAAGTAACTAGTTCGGCAAAAATGCTAGATATATACTAGTCCAAAAATAGAATGAACCTCAACATCCCCACAAAGACCAATATTGTATCTGGTATATAACTTGGAAGTGATAGGGGTCACTTGGCCCTCGAAGGTTGATTGTGTAATCGATCCTAACACCACAGTAGGGCAAACACTAACTGATCCACCCAACCTTGCCTACCCCCTGATATAGAGTAAGCCCCTCCCAGCCCAGTGTGAGGACTGGTAGCATGCAACTGCCAAGTGTCGGCCACGTGTCACTGACGTGGCCGACTGCACGTCGAGACCCAACTGGGGGCCCTATCCTGCTGACAGGGTCCCTAGACTGTGTTAGGCCCGCCATGGCTATGGACCGTGCTGGGGCACACTACTCACACTGTCTTGCCCTGTTGGTCGTGTACGCTGGACACGACCCTGACTGTGGTATCTGACCTATCTGTGTTCTCTAGGGTTCGGCACTGGTTATGAGCTCGTAACACTCCCTTCCCCTTAAGAATCGTCTTGGTCCTCTAAGACAAAGTCTGGAAAAATCTTGCGAAGGACGCTGCCTCTTTCCCAAGTGGCATTCTCAACAGGCTTATCATTCCACTTAACCAGATATTCTCGGTATAGAGTATGACGAGTCTGCGTCTCTCTACTATCAAGAAGCTCCTCTGGTTCATGTGGAGGTTGCTGAGGATCCAATGGGAGAACTAGAACACTGTCCCCTACCAGATTTTCTGATCTGGCTAAGGCTTTTCGTAACTGACTTAGATGAAAGACTAGAAAAACCTTACTGCTATGTGGGAGTTCTAGTTCAAGGGGTGACCTCGCCTAGTCTCCTACTGATGGTAAAGGGACCACAATACCTTGGAGACAACTTAGCACACACTCGTGATTTGAGGGTTTTAGAGTCGACTGGGACTCTCAAGTAGACTTTTTCACCAGCGGAGAATTGCACATCCCATCTGTGCGGATCTGCATAATGCCTGGCTCGATCCTGGAACTTCCTGATGTTACGCTTAGCATGTTCTATCATCTGGTTTAGGTCCTCTAAAAAGTTTCTGGCTGCTTCAACTTTTTCTTGTTTAAACCCTACAGCTGTGGGTGAGCGTGGTTGAAAACCGTACATCAGCATAAATGGGCTGTATCCCGTAGCTGAATGTTTGGTACTGTTGTAAGCAAACTCTAATATCGAGAGATACTCCTCCCAATTAGTCTGCTTCTTGCTGACGTATGCACGAAGCATATCCTCCAGCACCTGATTTACCCTCTCTGTTTGACCGTCCGTCTGTGGATGGTCAGTGGTACACATATTAAGTTTAGTATGGAGATGATGGAATACTGCCCTCCAAAAATTTCCAGTAAACTTATTGTCCCGGTCGTTGACTATGCCGGAAGGTAGACCGTACAATTTAAATAGCCCGTCTACAAACAACCTCGCTAACTCTGGAGCTCTAACGATTGTTTTGGTCGAAATAAAATGAGCCATTTTGGTCAGACGGTCAACTGTGACCCATATAGCGTCATTACCCCTTTGGGTTTTAGGCAGGCCTACTATAAAATCCATGGAGATACTCTCCCATTTACCAGCTAGTATTGGTATCTGAGACTCTCATGGTCTGTCAGGACCTCAAAGTTGGCACCATACAAATAGTGCCTCCAAGTCTTAAGGGCATGGACTATAGAAAAGAGTTCCTTTTCATAGGCACTGTACCTAGTCTGAGTTGGCTCGAGTTTTTTACTCTCGAACGCAACTGGTCGTCCACTCTGAGTTAGCACAGCACCAACTGCAAAGTCGCTAGCATCTGTTTTGACCACAAATGGCTGATTGAGGTCGACGACTTTTAGAACTGGTGCTGTAGCTAAGGCTGTTTTGAGAGCATCAAAGCTCTCCTACCATGCGGACTCCCAAATGAACTCCTTTCCCTTCCCCTTAAGAAGATTTGTCATGGGAACTGCTATCTGAGCATATTCCTTGACAAATCGTCTATAATATCCTGCCAAACCAAGAAAGATCTGAAGTTCTAAAATATTTTGAGGTCTTAGCCAATTGAGTATGGCTTTAACCTTATTCGGGTCCATCTTAATCCCATCTGACGAGATAATGTGACCCAAATATGCTACTTCTTCAACGAAGAATTCACACTTGGATTGTTTAGCATAAAGCTTATGCTTTCTGAGCAGTCGAAACACCTTTTTGAGGTGTTTTAGATGCTCCTTCCTCGTTTTGTTGTAGACAAGGATGTCATCTAAAAATACGACTACAAACTTACCCAAGTATGGTCTGAGGACACTGTTCATCAAGGTCATAAACGTAGCTGGAGCATTTGTGAGCCCAAATGGCGTCACCTTAAACTCATAATGACCGTGACGAGTCCTAAAAGCTGTTTTCGAGACATCTTCCGACTTTATACGGACTTGATGATATCCCGATCTGAGGTCTATTTTACTGAAAAACTTAGCCCCGTCGAGTTGATCAAACAACTCGTCTGCCCGAGGCATAGGGTACTTATTCTTAATTGTGACTTTATTGAGGGCTCTGTAATCTACGCAAAGACGCATAAACCCCTCTTTCTTTTTCACCAATAGGACTGGTGAGGCCCATGGTGAACTACTGGTCTGAATTTGGCCTTTCCCAAGATAATCTGTTAACTGCCTAGTTATTTCTTCATCCTTTGTTCGGCTGACCCGATACGGAGGTTTAGAAACAGGTGTTGTACCTGGTACTTGGTTTATTACATGATCTACCTCTCTGCTAGGTGGTAAACCATGTGGAAAATCTTCAAGAAAACCATCTTTAAATCTAGACAATAAAGTTTCTAATTTACTGATTTTCTGCTGTATAGAACTGGAAATAGAAACTTCAGGAATAAATTGAAAGTCACATAAGAATACCTGATAGTCTTCGTCTCCGATTAGCTGACAGAGCTTTGAACTGCAGACCATAGGACTATTGGGAACATCATGCTCCCCATGCAACTGGATCTCTCGGCCTTTATGCTGAAAGCTGAGAGTGTTCTCCTGATAATTTCTGTGGAGGGAAGGTCCTAAACTGTAGAGCCAATCTCTCCCGAGAACAATGTCTGTGCGATCCAGGTGCATTATCTGAAAGTTTATTTCATCTTGGTACCCCTGAATACCAAGATTCAAATTACTTACCATAGTTTCCCATATTTTTTTATCTTCACCCTTAGCCAATGAAACTATGTACCTATGCTAACTAGGTACTTCTGGAAGTTTAAGCTTTTTAACCAGGGTGTAGTTGATGAAATTATGGGTTGCCCCATCATCAACCATTACTCGTACTGACTGGTTACCAACTTTCCCATGCATACGTACTAGGTCATGCGGCCCAAAGCTGAAGGGTCTCGCTAGCATTGCAGAGGTCAGCTGGCAACAGTGTTCATGATCTTCATGATACATTTTGATCTCGGAAGTTGTCGAGTCACTGGGGAAACATACAGTCTGAACAAGATGAACTTGTTTCTTATCTTTTTTTGTGAAAGGCCCCTTGGGACACTGTCTAACTGTGTGTCCCTTGCCCATACACACAAAGCACAAACGTTCCTGTTTGGATTTCTCAAAATCATCTGGTTTTAAGGGCTGTATGAGTGAAGGGCGTTTCTGAGGAGCTTCACTTTTAAATTTTTCTTTCTTTTTGAAAATTTCTTTTTAAATTCAAAGTCTTTCTGAGGAGGCTGCTTAAAAAGGGGCTGCTGTCTCGCCCTCTTCCTACCCACTGAATCATCATAGATTTGAGCATATCTGAGAGCTTGCTCAAGGGTAGTAGGCAAGTTTCTCTGGACCTCTACTTTATATTCATCTTTGAGGCCACGGACAAATCCCCTGATTTTCTGATAATCATCCATATTTTTAATCTTTAAAATTGTTTCTCGATACTGCGAGATATATTGGATGAGGGACTTGTCCATTACTGTTCTTTCCCAGGCTCTATCAAGTTCATTTTCAGGTAGGAATTCTCTTAGGAAGGCTTCTTCAAAAGCTTTCCATGACCGGGGAGTCTGCCCAGTCTCCTGGAGATTTAACCACCACTTATAGGCCATGGGCCCTAAGGAAAGGCTGGCCTCAATAGCTTGCAAATGGTCAGGGGTTTGTTTAAGAGCATGAATGTTCTTCCATTTGCTGAGGAAGGTTTGTAGAATGTCTGCATTTCTATCCTTCTCTTCCCCATTAAAAGTAGGAGGCTTTAAATCTTTAAAAACACTGGGGTGAGACCGTAAAGTCTTACCCGAAACTGATGGAAGTGGAGAAAGGGACAACTGAGAAGTGGAGGGAAGGCTTCCTTTCGCGGAACTCAAAATCAAGTTTTCAGCGAACGAGTCGTCCACACTGGACTTGAAATTGGCAAATGCCAACTTCAGTTCATCCACTTCTGTTACCAATTGGAGAAACTGCTCCTTGGTAACCAGTTCGTCGAGCTCTTCGGCGAACTGTTCTTGTTCTTCCATTTCCATAGGTTCTTTCCCTTTACTGTAAGCCAAGGCTTCTGTTTCAAGTTCGTCAAAGCCTCTCTCAGGGGGTTGATCAGGTCCCTGAGGAGTTGTCATCTTCGGAACTGAAAAAGAGGTACCTTAACTTCTCATAAAAAAAAGGCAAAAGACTAATTTACAATTGTGCAAGGGAAGGAAAGAAAACTTAGCTCTTTCTGAGACCTGTACTCCACAGAGAGAATCAAGAAAAGCCCTCTTAGCTCTTCCTCAACTGCTTTCAGACCTGCTGTCCGGAAAAAATCAAAGATTAGGGTACCAAGAAAAAGAAACAAACTTCTGATTTGTCTTGACCCCTTCCCTCGCTGTTTGAGGTGTATACTTTTAGCTCCAAAATTTCCGTTTTAGAACCCGAAAACAGCTGCAAACTCCTGGTTTCTACCAAAGACCTCCCTCGCTGCCAGGGTAGCGATCAATCTATCTTCAAAATCAGATTTGAAGAGTTGACAACGGTGGGAATAATCTGATTTGGGTCTTTGAGGACCCTCGCTATCTGTCTTCCAAAACTGTGGCTCCAAAGAAAATCGGGATTTGGGCCTAACTTCCTTGGGAAATTCTGATTTGGAGTGTGCTCCTCACTCGCTGCCAGGCAAGTAGCCTCTTTGCTCGAAATCCCTACGATTTGAGGCTCACCTTTACTGCAAAAGATCAGATTAAACAAGAACCCACAGCGCTAGATCTGTACATTCCTTCCTCTCCAGATTCCGCTCAGATCTTAGCAATTTCCTCCTATAAATCAGAACTAGATCACCTAAACTACAGCGATGGATCTATGCTACAATATCGTTCTGATTTTTTTTCTCAGATGGCTTGGAATTGCACTGAAATTTCCAGGTTAAATAGTTGTCTCTACAACGATTTCTCTCCTCTATGCCTTTCTGAAAATCTCCAAGAATTTTCCTATCCTCTGATAGATTTTTCTACTGCTGCTACTCAGCTCCCAAAGATGGAGATGGCTCTGATACCAGTGTAATAGATCCTAACACCACAGTAGGGCAAACACTAACTGATCCACCCAACCTTGCCTACCCCCTGATATAGAGTAAGCCCCTCCTAGCCCAGTGTGAGGACTGGTAGCATGCAACTGCCAAGTGTCGGCCACGTGTCACTGACGTGGCCGACTGCACGTCGAGACCCAACTTGGGGCCCTATCCTACTGACAGGGTCCCTAGACTGTGTTAGGCCCGCCATGGCTATGGACCGTGCTGGGGCACACTACTCACACTGTCTTGCCCTGTTGGTCGTGTACACTGGACACGACCCTGACTGTGGTATTTGACCTATTTGTGTTCTCTAGGGTTCGGCACTGGTTACGAGCTCGTAACAGATTGAGTCTTGTCAGATCTCTTGTTTGTAACACACGCAATTGGAAATGACTCCTAACATCCACCCCCATGCCTCAAGACTTCACCAAAGATTATGAAGATTACCATGAGAAGCCTTCAATTAGGATCTCCATGATTAGTAGAATTAAGCAATTAATCTTCTTCATCAGTGAGAATAGAGGGTTGATATAAGTTTCAATCACTCTAAGAAAACCCCATGTGTCAAGATCCAAACAATCTTTACCTATGGAAGTTGATTTAAAGTAACCAAGAGATAAATTATCGCTTAACCATCCATCAATATCTTACTTCCAACTACATAAAAATTCCCCACCAAATTGGAAATCTAATTCTAGTACATGATAAATATCACATCCATAGATGCACTACATTCCGGAAAATCCCGAAATGAGAGTTCCAAAATTGTTCCAGGATCCGGGAGCGTTCCGGATCGGAATGTTGAAAAAAAATTTGTTTTTTTCGATTTTTTTTCTAAACTATGTGTTGGGGTGGGAAAAAATAACATTTAGGGATGTAAACAAATTCCATCTTCATTTGTCTAAATGATCTACCTTAAGTGTCGAAGCTTATAGAGATTTTCTTTTACTGTATTTCTCTACCATGTTAGACAAAAATACACAATGTCTTTAGGGATTATGAACCTACCCAGTTGGATTGCTCATCAAGCAGGCAACATCAGTCTTAGGTTTCGTGCTTGTTAGAAAGGTATCAACTTTTAGAGGTTTTATTGCTTTTTAGATTCAAGTTTTTGGCATTGAGTGTTGTGGAGTTTTAGATACCATTATAAGGTATTCGAAGTTAAAAGTCACTCGAAAAATATTGCCTGTCTCAAAGATAACATTGAGAACACCAGATCCAACTGAGATTTCAATTCTTGTAAGTTGCTAAAGTGAGTCACTATGGAGATATGCATATGAACAAACGAACTAATACAGTCACAGCACTATGCAAGTATTCAAGTTTGCTTTACTCAAATAATGATGTTTGGGCATTATCCTAGAGTCCCTAGCTTGTACTTTGAAGATCTACCAGCTCCACCATTCTTAATTCGATAGGTAGTAGAGCATACATTGTTTGTTTCTTCCGCCCATTTTTCTAGAGTAAATATGGATGCACAAAGCAGTTTGAACTTGAGTATCCTAAGTGTGGCTGGAAATGGGGCTTCGCGGACTGTTATAAAAAAATTTACAGTTTTTTCATAGCAGTGTTCCGGAGTTCCGGAACATTGCGTTCCGGAATGTGGAGGTCCGAGACGTCATTCCGAAGCAACTTAGAGATCACATCCATGATAGGAGATACAATTCTTAAATGTACTAAAACTCAGCTACACACACACACACACCACAAGACTAGCTAGTGAGAGGAATTAGATGTTGACAATGTAGAGCCACTTCCTAAATGAGAGAGATACAAAATGAGAAAGTTTTGGCCTATTTATAGAGTTTGTAGGCCACATTTAAAAACTTGGTTAGGTTTCCGTTTGGCCACCTTCTAATCTTAGCAATCTATTTAAATCTATCCTCTAGATTCAACTACTCAACAATCAACCAAGAATTTCATTCTATGTTGACTAAACAATGAAAGATGATTGGAGGGATGAATTTGACCCCTAAACTCTACCTTCCATGCTAGTTCCATACATGTGAAGGCCACACTTTGACTTTGTTCAAACATTCGAATAGGCCTCCAGGTTGGCCTCAAGTTGGTATTTGCATATTTTTCACATTCCCCCTCAAATCCAATTCGGTTTCGCCTTGATGCCAAATACAAAAAAGCCTATGCTTCTCAAACAATCTGCACAATGGCTTTGTTGGCTGAAATGCACTCCCACTCCGTATCCCGCCAACTGTTGAATACAGAGCTGTGATTGTACACAATCGGTTAATCAATATTCTGGACTTATTAAACACTCTATTCTCACAAGCTACTGCTTAGAATCTACATTTCCAAATCGATCTTTCATTCACTCAAACTCAATCAACTGAAGGAATAGCTAATCCTAGCACTCCTCACTTCAACCGCATCTCCAGAATACATGGAACATGGCAATCATGATTCACAACTCATTCTAAGCATCCAGCTTTGTAACTCTGGCCTATCATCACGAGTAACTCAGATAAGTTCTACTTGCTTGACATTCATCAACGTATTACTACAATCGCAAACAACAGATCTATAGTTTCAGTACTACAATCTTAAACTCATACAACAGATAAACTCCAATTCTCACTCGCAACACTTCTTAATTATTCTCGGAACTTCACAAACACTCATCACAAATATGAACAACAAATGGTGCACGAATCTGTTAAGAAGTACTCCAAAGGTTCTCATTCCAATGACAATAATTCTTACAATTCTATGCAACAATACACATAAATTCATCAACTCTGCTCAACACTAGTTTGATCATCAATACAACCAATCAGCTATCCTTCTCTGGATCGCCCGATATGGATCTTGACAAATCTCCAGCTCTACGGTCTCTCCACACTGCTCAATCCTCCGTGACCTCTCTCCTGTCTTCAACTATCAACAAAAGAGGTTCTCTTCTCTTCGTCAGTTTCTCTTTTCTATCTTCTCTCTTCTTGGCTTTTTTGCCCGCCATTCAATTTCTTGGATGTCGCTTTCTACAACCGGGCATAACTTAATGTGGTTTTCTCAACTCCCCACTAACATGTCACATTCGATTATCTCTCAAGTAACTAGTCCTCAACTCATGGACTTACACAACAAGATGCCATGGTTGGGTCATTAAGTTACAAGTCTAGTTACTTTTAAGAACAACAAAAAACTTAGACTAACCCTCCGCCAGCCTTGTTGCAGGTCCCTTTGCAACATCAATCTTACCTATTCAGCCGGATCCTTCGGCTATTAGGCTGGTCCTTCTGTTTTCCAACTTAGTTTCACTGTCAGCTGTCGTCCTTTGGTTAGTCTTGCAGTGGAAATCCAAACCTATTGCCATACCATCTCTGTTAGAAACATTAATGAAACTTATTCTATCTTAAGTCTATACATAAATCATTCATTCGTCAGTCCATCGAGCGAATGGAATGCAAAATAATACTGGTGGTCACAAGAGGATTATGAATCTGGATAGGATGAGCAGGTGGAAGGTGAATGGAGTCTAGGGTGAGAGCAGTCAGGTCATGGTCTCGGATGATCCACCTCTATCGTGTCCGTCTTTGTCTTCTTTCTTCTCTGGATGAGCTAACGAGGCTTGTACTTTATATGTGGTGCTCCAGAGCTGGTTCACTTGGTCTAGGACCTTTCGTAGATCTTGCTGCATCTTCTGGATTTGATTGTGAGATTCGAGTAGCCTTCCTTCATAGTGGTCTTGCTGAATCTTTGTATTGGCCTTGTGGGCTTCATACTTTTGAATCAGGTCCACATATCTCTGCATTCGGACGGCCTCCCCAGATGGTGGCACTACAGCAATATCCTCAGGTTTCACTTGGATTGTTTCACGCGGTTGAGCTGTCAACCGGTGTTGCTCGGTTGATGCATGTGCGTCTTGCTGCTTGAGCTGATCTTGTAGTTGTAAGAGATCTTGAATCTGCTATTGGATCATTCCTTGCAGCTCCTGGTTCCTCAGCTCGTCTTCTACAGCTCACATCCTCTTATCTTTAAGCTCAGCTTGGCAAGTCTCCAATTTTTTAGCTTTTTCGGCTAGCTAATCGGTCAATTCCTCATTCTGGCTCACCAACCAATGTAGATGGAAGGACATCTCGACATGGGTTTCAAGGGCTTGTTTCACGGTCCTTGACAGGTTACTCACATCTCTGAACAAAGGGAACTGAGAGGGTGCGTAGTGAGAAGGTGGAAAGCAACTTTGTGTATCAGATGGTAAGGTGACGGTAGTAAGAGTTGAGGTGGTGATGGTGACTGTATCAGAAGGGGTGAGTGTAGCAGAAAGGGGAATGGAAACGGTGATGGTCTAGGTGAGGGGTCCGCTCGAGGGAGTTAGCTCCTCCTTGATATGTACAGGCCCTGTAGAAACAACTTCATCAAAACTTTCTAATACATCATTAGTATCGAAGTAATCAAGCTGATCAACATCGATAATAATAGCGCGTGTGTGAGTGGTTAGCAATGGCTCGGTTGACTGTATTGTTGGACTTACCTCGGGTACCTTCTCCTCTGTTAATGCTGTTGTTGTGTGCTCTTCTTCTATTGCTATCTTCACTGGCTCTTCTTCTGCTTGGTGCTTCTCCTCAGCTGCTGGGTCCATGGCTCGGCTGTCGACTGTTGCTATATCATCTGCTGTGACACTATGGATATAAAAATCGGTGGCTTGTGAATGAGATCTGGACGAGCTTGGAGTATACTTTGTGCTGCTTGAGGATGCTTGAGCCTTTTGTCCTTGATCTGCGGCCAACATCTTGGCTTTCTTTACTTGTGGCTGCATTGTCGGCGTCTGGGACTTGTTGCTCTCTGTGTCTGAGCCGGGTCGGTTTGGAGCCTTGGTGCGTAGACTCTTTCGCTTGACAAGCTTCTTCCTGCGGATTTGGTGACCGGTGTAGAGTTTTCAGGTTGTTCCTCTTCCTGATCAGCTACGTCAGTCCCAGTTGTCATCTGCAATTGTCTAAGCTACTTGTCCAATGGTGACAAGACTGCCTTCAGGTCGTGACACTAGAGTTGGGAAAGGGTGTAAGTAGATTGATTCTTGGAAAAGCATGGACATGAATTGCTTACGTAAAACCAAGAAACATATCAAGTAGTGTTCTGAAGAATATATACATATGTACAAAAACAAATCTGAGTTTCACGGAGTATAGAATTTACGCAGTTGGGATGCATTAACCAATGTGTATCGAGTTTCACAGAGTTTGTGAAGGTTAAGGAATCCTTGATGGTTGCTTCTTCACCAGGTTGCTCGGAATATGCAACTCGTAAAGATGGAATGATAAATTCAACCGGCATTACCGCTTCTTGGCCGTAAACCAGCTGAAGGGTGTCATCTTGGTGGATCTACGCGGTGTTGTTCTGAAGGCCCAAATAGCTTAATGTAATTTTCTTTCCCAATCGTTTCGGCTACCTTCAACTATTTTGGTTAGAATGCGACAAAATAATCTTATTTGAGGATTCTGCTAACCCGTTACATCGAGGATAGTATGGTGTGCTTCTGCGATGCTTCACAAAATAGTGGGTCAGGAGGTTAGAAATAGCGTCATTGAGGAAATGAGTCTCTCTGAACTCACTAACTCTATCGGACAGCCGAATCGGGTCATGATATTTTCACATAAAAATTTGGTCGTAACTTTGGCAATAGCTTGCTTTGTCGCTCTAGCTTCTACCCAATTCGTAGCGTAGTCAGTGGCTACTAAGATGTATCTACATTGAGTACCTCGTGGAGCTGGGCTAATCGGCCCTATAAAATCAATTCCCCATTTATGAAACGCTTCTCCTTCGACTATTGAAGTTAGAGGCATAAAATCAGCGCGTTGAGGAGTGTTTATTCGTTGGCAGACATCACAGGTTTTCATTTGTGCATAAGTATCTTTAAATAATGTCGGCCACCAGTACCCAGCTAATAGAATTTTCTTAGCGGTACTGTCGAACGAGAAGTGCCCTCCTCCTTCACCTTCATGTGTTAGGGAAATTATTTGTTCGACTTCATCTTCATTAACACATCTCCTGATTATTCCATCGACACCTTTTTATACAATTGTCCAGCAATTAAAAGGTAAGGCCTAGATTTCAATGTCAATTTACGCTTATCAACTTTAGACATAGTTGGGTCCAGTACTCCGATTGATAGAAATGAGACTATTTCTTCAGCCCATCTAGGAGTAACGTCGATTTGGAATAGAATAGGTAGGCATCCGGTAGTTCGTCATTGATAGGCTCTGTGACTCTATCAGCCGATGCTATCCTAGATAAATGGTTAGCAAGAAAATGTTGCTTACCTTTCCTAACAATAATCTTGAAGTCAAATTCTAAAAGAATAAGTAACCATCTAGCTATACGACCAGTGTTGCACGGTTTATTCAACAAATATAACAATGCTTGGTGATTAGTATAAAACTTGAATTGATTTCCTAATAAATAATGACATAATTTCTGGACAGCATATATCATTGCTAAAGCCTCCCTTTCGGTTGTAGAATAATTTACTTCAGCAGGGACTAACTGTTGGCTAAGGAAACGAATCAAATAGTCTTTCCCAAATTCTTCTGGCTGCGTTAGGATGACTCAAAGAGCATACTTACTAGCGTCTGTATGAACATGGAATTCTAATTGATATTTCGGTGCTCGGAGAATGGGTGCAGTGACAAGTGCGTGCTTCAAATCCTCAACTGCTTGTATTCTTTCTTTGGTCCATTCTGGATCTGTAATGACTTCATAAATTAATCTAGCTTTTCTTGCAAAATCAAGAACAAATATACGATAGTAGTTACAATGGCCTACGAAGATATAAATCTCTTTTACTGTGGCCGGTAGCGGCATGTCTTGAATAACTCTCACTTTAGCTGGATCTGTGGATATACCATCTTTGGATATGATATGTCCTAAGACAACACCATGTGTTACCCAAATCTGACATTTTTCCGGATTCAACGAGATTCCATATTTCCTGCATTGGATTAAAACTTTTTCAAGACAATCGAGATGATCACAAGCTTTAGATTTAACACCGACATCATCCAAATAGATTTCTGAAATCTTATGCAGTAAATCTTTAAACGCAAACTGCATTACTCTTTGAAATGTTGATGGAGCATTACAGAGTCCGAATGGCATTACTTGATATGCATATGTACCAAACTCTTGCAGTCTTATGAATGTCTTTCGGATCTAATCGAATAAGAAAATAACCACTAAAGCCATCCAAAAAACTCATTGCCTTGGCTCCTGCCATCTCTTCTAATATAGCATCGGTTAATGGTAAAGGAAAGTGGTCCTTCTTTGTGACTTAATTCAGTTCTTTTAGGTCCACACATATCCGTAACTTACCATTCTTCTTGGGAACCACCAATATGGGGGATAACCATGTTGTATGCTCTATTTCTTTAATGAAACCTGCAGCCAGTAATCTTTGTATATCTTCTTTGACTTTTCTCTATAAAGCGGATTACAGTGGTAAGGTTTTGCTTAAACTGGCTTTGCATCATCTTCTAACGGTATGGAGTGTACTGCTATGTCAGGTGGTATACCTTTCATCTCTTTATAGTTCCATGCAAAGACATCACAGTATTTTTGTAAGAGCTTTTCTAAGTTTCTACGTTGTCGTCTATTAAAGTGGGCTCCTATATGCACGAATCTATCATCGGTTTCATCTGGATCTTTTAAATTTAGTGGAACGGTCTTAGCTGGCCCATCAAATGAAGAGGATTCACTGGTTTGTTCGCGTTTCGGTTGAGGTAACACAATGGGAACATCACCCAACAAATAATCTGAGAGTTTCTTGGGTACGTCAAGCCCGGGAATTTCTTTATGTACAAGAATCTTTTTGGTTAAGGATGGGACTCTTCTGGGAGGTGGCCTTGAACAAGAAGCAATTTTTTGGCGGATCTGCTTCTGTTTCTCGGTTAATCTTGAGTAGAGGATAGGGAGTGGGTTAGTCTATGAATTGGCAATCTGGAGATTATTAATAACCTTAGATTGAGGAGTCTGGGTATGCGGTTGGGTTATGAGATTCTCAACTAGAGTACTAATGATTTCATCTCGCGGATTGTCTCACTCATATATCTTATCATGCAAATGATGATCGGTTAATCGACTAGGCTGCGCTACATATTTAGATAGTGAAGTATTTGCTCATCAATCGGATCCTCATCAATCATCGTCAGCATGATGCCTTCATCCGTAATTGCTATGGGTGCATTAACCGACGGACTTGGTAGCCATTCTATCTGAATGAGCTCTGCATCAACATAAGAAACATAAAAAACATCCATAATTGGCTGATCTATGTTTCTAGATGTGATCGTTATTGGACTCTCGACATCAGACAATACTTCATTGCTACATCGATTAGCATCTACATAGTCAATGGTCGCTAATACGTGTCCCCAGTTAATGATATCGGTAGATTGTGCGTAATGCCCTCGGATTGTTGGAGAAACATTGGTTTCTTCATATGTGGTAGAGGAACATTCGTCTTCCTCTCGTACCGGTTTGGTTTTACCCATGGAGTAATCTACTGATATTCGTTGATCTCTATTTCCAAAGATAAGCGTTGTTTCTTCCAGTCTTGGATTTCTTCAGCATTTGTTAACCATGTAGTTCCTAACAAAAACTAGGTAGAATTGTCTTGTGGGAGATCTAATACTACGCAATCAACTGTAAACTTAAGAACAGCAATCTTAATGGCTACGGCGTTGATGTGTCCATAGGCTGATCAGCTAAATTCAGCCTATCTTTCGGTGGAACAATAGGCCCGACGCCCCACTTTAGCAAGTGACAACGAAATGATATTTACGCCTGACCCGCTATCGATGATAGATGGTACAGTAGCATGATCTTTATGGCTCACGAGTAAGGTGATGCAACCTCTTGCCTTTCCTGTTTGAAACAGGGTAGCATCAACTCGTTGGGTCTGCCTTAGTGTCTCCGGTTGATGAGGTATTTCAACGTCCTCATCAGGTTGTTGCAGCTCTCGGGTTATAATCTTGCATAGAGGTTCAGACAATTTCAGAACGGTATGGAAAGGTAATGTAATCTAAGATTGCAGAAGGTCAGATATGATCTCTATTCCTGAGGGTCGCTGCACATGTTTTTGTTTAGTTTCTGAAAAAATTCTAAGTGTATATGTACCAAGAAGCATTTATGACAGGTCTACAAGTAATTGTGGATAGTCTTGGACTATAATTGTTTTGGATCTTTAACTTTTGAATATTGATGTCTAATGTAAGGTGAGAACTCACCCAGTGATTCATGTAAATTGAGGTTACATGAAGGTGATGTTATTAGATTGGAGAGAATTAAACCCAATAAGAAAATTTATCTCTTAGTGTACTTCTAAAGGTATAGTATTTCAGTGTAGAGATAGATAATTTGTGAATTATTCCATCTCTAAGTACTTATTTGATATTGAAGTCAGACTAAAAGATTGATTTTCAGGGTAAAAGTGAAAGTTAAATGATTGGCTTGTTAGCTTTTAAACTTAATCTTCAGGTTTGGTTGACTGCTCATCCAGTGTATCATGTAAATTTATTTTATATGATGATGACCGTTAGATGTATTGAAGATTTTGCCCATTAGGAGGATTTATCGCTCAATGTACCTTTGGACCCTGAATAAGTACTCAGGATCAGAGATAAACAATTGAGAAATCGTTCTATCTCTGTGTGCTTGCTTAGGTTGGTTGGTCAAATTGAGGATAATGATTCATGAGAAAAAGTTAAAAGCATACAAATTGGATCTTCCCTAGTTACTCGTTCTAAGGACAGAACTGGTTTAAGGGGGGGGGAATCTTACATCCATGTCCGGTATGTGGGATTCAGAGTAATTCCTGACATGGATAGCCGGTCACTCCAAGTGTGTATGGTTATTGGTTATGCCTCGTCATTCCGGGCTTGGCCTGTAAAGTAATTAATAATCATATGAGGGCCCAGACCTATAATTGGACATAGGAGCACTTGCATGGTGTATGAATGCTATAATGCAAGAATAGGAGGTTAATAGCTAATAGGCTGCATGGGGATCCTAAGGGGGATATTCTCTCTTTGGAGAGAGAGAATACTTACCATGGAAACTCGCCCATCTCCCTATTGGAAATTCAATTTCTTTCGCCAGGATTCCTCTCCTCTCTTGCATTCATTCACCATGGCTTGGGGGCTAGATCCAGGAGGGATCTAGGTTTGGATGGGTGGTTTTGCTCCACAGGTGTCCTTTTTGGTTATTTTGCAACAGGATCTAGTCATATCTTCATAAGGCGATTCTTACACCTCGAGTAATGGAATAGGTTCTTTTTCGTATTCTCAAAGCAGCTCATCTTGAACTTGCTTATACCTTTCCTGCTCGACTATAGGATTAGGATAAGATCTAGGCGACATTGAAGTGGCAGAAGACTCGTCCTCAATGTTCTTACCCTTAGATCTAGTGTCGTTCATGTTCTTTTGTTGCAATTGGGCTCTTGTCATCACTCTAATTGCTTGTTCTTGGATGTGCCTAGCAGGCAGTGTCTCTTTCTCTTGTGCGGGACAATCTTTATAGCAATGAGTTCCGTCCACAATTCTCACACCATGCTTGGTAGGCTTTCTTTAATTCACAAGTAAAGAACCTGTGGCCTTGTTGCCCACAGACCCAACATCCATTAAGTTTGCTAGTGGATGTGACAGCATAGCCACATTGGGTAGATGTTTCTGGATCTGCATAAGAATCAAGATGGGGGCCTGCTCTGAGTAATATGAAGAATCATGAGAGCAAGAGGCTTCCTCATCAACATAATTAACATGAGCAGGGTTCTTATTTCTAGGTAACAATTGATTATTATCGCCATTCATTCTTTGTTAGACTTGTACTTTCTTTTGAGCTTGTGCGGTTCCAGCTACTTCTTGTGGGTGTTGCACACGTGATTGATTCGGTGGTCCTTGTTGGAGTTCTTCATCAAAGCATCACACTCTACATTCATAACATCACACTCTTTCGCCTTTTTACATGCAACTTCATAAAAGAGAAGTTCATCTACTTGATGAATGGAAGACATCAAAGCAAAATTAGTTCTCTCAACAACTTGCTTACTCTTTGAGCATAAGTAAGCCTATTTGGAGCCTTGCTTATCCTTGATGACCTCCTAACAATAGGTGTGGAGGAAGAAGTTTACGGTTCCTCCTCATCGACATCAACAACATGATCATAAGCAACATCTTGATCGATACCATATAGATTTGACTCAATCAAAGAACGATTTCCATCAAACGCATGACTAGCAAGCTCTTTGAACATCACATCTCTATTAACGATGGTTCTCTAGTTAAACTCCTTGAGGAACTCATTAAACACATTCAATTTCACGATGTGTAGAGCGCTAGTCTTGCTCTTTTGGCATACCTTACTCCTTGCACTAGTTGGGGTCTTTCCTCAACACCAAGCACAATATCCATCCATTTTTGTTTCACCAACAACAATTTCATCCTAATCTTCCAAATAGAGTAACTAGCAGATGTCATTCGATATTCGCTTGTTTCCAATCAATGTTCCCATCATTTTGACTAGAATGTGAGATCTTGATCGAACTTGATAGAATGAAGAGGACATGCATGAACCCTAATCTTGTGCTTCCAAAAGCACGCTATATGTGTTAGGAACCAGATCCTAACACTTATACGAGATCAAATCAGATCAAGAAAAGATGACTGAACAATGAAAGAAGATTGGATGGATGAACTAGGCCCCTTTCTTGCCAGTTGCAAACGTGTGAGGTCGCACTTTGACTTTGGTCAAGCATTCATTTTGTATGAGGAGCACCAATCGGTAAATCTCTGCCTTCAACATTAGATGGAACTACACATCTTGTCAACTTTACATCCACATATATAATCTTTGACTCGTTGCCTTGGAAGTTGGGAACATATGAAAAGAGATAAAGCATCAAAAAGAGCTTTCACGTTTATTCCAAATGTTTTCCCATCTCCAAGTACCACTTTCCCCGATGTCCTTAAACACAACAATCGTGTAAGACTAGAATACTCAAGAACTCAAAAGAATAAATTTGAGGACACGAGCTGAACTTCATAGTAACAAGCACATCACATGTTGTATAACATTTCTATTTTCCTATTACATCTATTATGGACTTACCCGATGAGCATCATCTACTCGGATATCCAAGCAACCAGAAACACAGCATTTTCCCCAACCTCGAGCAACCACAGCAGCATGGGAAGTCATCCCTCCTCGAGCTGTTAAGATGCCCACAGCAGCATGCATGCCTCCAACATCTTCGGGGCTAGTTTCATTTCTCACCTGATATCAATGCAGTTTACTGCAGAATATTAAAGAAGAAGAAGAAATCCACAACTGGGATAAAGTAGTGCCTTTGATTTGTCTGGCATTATTTGAAATTCAAGCAAAAATTTGCTACCTGCACTAATTCAAATTAACCCAAAAGGCACAAACGGTTGAAGTTCTTTCATCCTTCCCATTGCCAGGCAAAGCCAAGAATACTCCTAACATCAAGCTCGTTACCTTTGCTTACAGGAAAAAGATAACTCAGCAATAACATGGCCGAAGTTTACATTTTTATCTGATTGGTATGGACTTCTTTCAACATTGTCGAAATAGCATAGAACTTGCATGTGTGACTCTTTACCAGAATAGCTGCCCTGCCTTGTGAATGCCAAGCCTCTGCATCTTCAGAATTGAAAACAAGTTGGCCTACAGCTGCTCCTGGAGATGCCGGAAGACCTATGGCAATCACATTGTGCTTGTATGAACTGGGATCTTCAAACTGCAAAGTAAGATGACTTAATCATGATAAAATTAACACATAAATAGGAGGTTGCTAGATTTGGCCAATAGAACTACCAAAGCTACAGTCTCATTTTAAAACCATTCTCTTTCAACCTGCAAGAGATTTCCAGAACTTCCAATTGGGATGTTCAGCTACCACAAAGAAAAAAAATTTACGACTGAACCGCGCCAGATAAAGGTGTGTGTAGTTAACCAGAAAGACACTGAATAATTTTTGCAGTCTCTTCCCTTCAAAGGTAGTACTCAACAATGGCACAAAAAGTTTTAGTCTAATTAGTTTATGCGGTATTATATCAACCAGAATACATCCTTACGACTTGATCAAAGTCACTGCTTCAATTATCAATGGTACATCAGGAAATGTTCAGAGCAATGGGTGAAAAATACTTTGAACCTTGTACATTCAGTAACCGATAGGATATCACCATTAACGTATTGCATAATATGTCATCAATAGAGCTTCAGATATACCACTCATCAGCCTGGAGTCAGTGGCATTCTAAAAATTAAGCAGAATATAAAAATCAATTTTCTATGCAAACTCTAGAGTATTATAAACTTTGACTCCTTAAGCAGATTCAAAGTTGTAGACGTAGACACCTGAGGATGGAGCAATTGATCGAGGTGCCTAGGCTCAACCATGTTCACAGCAGTAGGAGTACTAATCAAGCCTTCCTTAACCAAATCCACAGCAATTTTCACAGCTCCAGTTCCAGTACGTTTCCCAGACCGGCATTGTAACATCCAAAGCCTGTTCCCTTGCACTGTGAATTCAATGTCCTGGAACTCAACCGAATTTCAGCTGCTTTCTTCAATAAGAAATGGCAGGCTAGTAGAGGTAAATCTACTCTTGGGATATAAGTGTGTTGTAGCTGGATGATTAATCACAAGTAACAAATCGAAACTCCGAGAATCTACTACCAAATCAAGGAGCTGAGATGTGTACTTACTTCTGAAGCTATTGTATGAGCTTATGCTGCGAATTATCAACCAGAGCAACAAAGAAAGAACACAAGCAAGCTCCAAATGTCTCACCATCATGTCCTTATAGTGCTTTTCCAGAATTTGACAGTTTTCTACAAGTTCATTGTATGCATCTGGTAAGCGCTGCTTCATCAAATCAATTTCCTCTGGAGTGCGTATACCAGCCACCACATCCTCCCCCTTCAAAATAAATAGCACAGCATTTGATTTTGATGTGAGACTGAAAAGTCCATATAGCTGCCGTATTGATATTTTAGTCAAGCTTGAGTTCAATGAGTAGCATTTTTCACCACATGACGAGCAAGTGTAGGAATGTGTTCAGAGAACAAAATTACACATATGCCCATATGTAAAATTAAGATCCTATCATCCTACTGACCTGTGCATTGATGAGAAATTCACCATAAAGCTTTTTTTCACCAGTGCTGGGATTGCGAGTGAATAACACCCCTGTGCCAGAATCATTCCCCATGTTTCCAAATACCATAGCTTGCACGTTTACCGCTGTGCCTTTCAGACCTGCGATTTGATTAATATTACGATACTTGATTGCTCTTGGACTGTTCCAAGATTCAAAAACAGCTACTATAGAAAGGCGGAGTTGGTCTTTAGGATCTGCAAACAGACATGAAGTAGCATTATGTTTGACGTAATTGACCAGAAATAGAGCACAATTTATCATGAATCTAAGGGTTGAAGGAGGAACTGGTAAGATGTCCATCAGAGGTCTATGTACTGTGAATTTGCCACACAAACTCATGTCATTTACCATGTGGAAACGCCTTTCCAGTAGCCCTTTGATATATTTCCTTGTATTTGGACACTAACTCCTTCAGATCCTCAGTTGTAAGTTCAGTGTCGAGAGTAAGTCCACGAGCTGCTTTGAGATTTTCTAGCTCTTGCTCAAAAAGGGCATGTGGAATACCCATAACCTGAAACAAGAAGAAACAAAGAATCATCAGCACAAAGCAGTAACCTGAACTTAAAATGAGGCTGCTAAAGAAAGTCTTCACAGAGTTGTCTTTGCTTGCAAGAAAATAGACTGCACTTAAGTTTTTCTCACCACACCACCAAACATATCCAAGAACCGGCGATAAGAATCATATGCAAAGCGCTCCCCACTGCGGGAAGAGAGGCCTTTCACAACATCGTCATTCAATCCCAAATTTAGTACTGTGTCCATCATACCTGGCATTGAAATCTGCAACTCGCAGCCTACAAGGTTAAAAGAGTTGGCAAGGAATCACAAAGTATGTTACCTGGATGCCTCTAATCCATAGTCATAATGAATCGCAATCGGAAGCCCAATACTTAATACAAAGTATGTTACCTGGATGCCTCTAATCCATAGTCACAATGACTTACAATCTGAAGCGAAAATTTTACAAAAGTCCAATATTTCGAAATTTTTTGTTTTTTAGTGTTCTAATCAAATTTTCTAGGAAAAAGTATGGTTTTTTCGAGTTGTTTCATGGTACAACAATTTAAACTATCAAAGAAATATTTGAATCAATAAAAATCAACTCAAATCACAATTTGGATCTACTGACTTCAAGTCTCCTTGGCAAATCAGTGCCCTTACTGAAAACAGAATAATAACTAAAGAATCACATGAGATGATGCAGAGGAACTTGCTTTCCGTAAGACACTCTTCTCGGATAGGGTCTTCTGTGGGAAGAGAGATTAAATAGAAACAAATAGCATTTCATAGCTGGAGCCTGGAGATAATCCTACCGCTGCGCCAGACCGAACAGAAACAAGAAGAGGCTTTGCTGGATCGCCAAGAGAAGCTTGCATGGTCTCCTCTACAGTCTTCAAAGCATCAAGAACCTCTTCCCATAGTCCATCAGGAAAAATATTACCGTTCTCAAAGTATTCTTGGCAGGTTTCAGTAGTGATTGTAAGACCTGGTGGCACGGACAAGCCAATGCTGGACATCTCTGCAAGGTTTGCACCCTTCCCTCCTAGCTGCATGCAGGACCATCCCCACGACTAAATATGGGTAGAAAACTCATGCCGAGGAAGTTTTGAGCTACTATTTTAAATCTAATTTGCGTTGATCAAGTTTGCTGAGCATATTGAACACAGGTATATGTTCAACATAGATGATCTTTTGGAGCATGTGAACAGACTAAGGGAAAGGGAGCGTATCATTACAGTGTAAGAATGACTAATCAAACAGCAACTATACCAAATATTTCATATTCTTGTTGCCTTCGCTGCCTCCCTTGCCAAATGTGTATACACGCTGAAACATAAAGGGCCAAAGTGAGTGATTGTCAAGTTTGCTATCTTCAAACATTTGGGTTAGAGAAGTAAGAAATTATGAGCTCAAAAAGTTTTCGTGGTTTGTAACTAGATTTCCAATATCAAAATTTGGGATCAACGAGGGCCTATCACAAAAAATCGCCGATTGAATGGATGTCAAACCTGTTTTGTTAAAGGATAAGGGGTAGCTATGGCCTGGAACCTTGCCACGTTCAGGCGAAAAGCTTTCTTGTATTTTGGTTGGTTGATGACCGATGTTGACAGTCTGCGGAATCTTTGCAAAGAAGTCCAATCTTTTGAGATTCCAAAACAATAACCAGCAGCGGGATCTTTGTTCATATGTATGGCCTTCTCCCTCTTCCAGCCACTTGGTGAAATCACATCTGCAGGTATCACATAACAACGTTCGCGATCATTGCAATACTGCGCAGCATTCACCTTGACGTCACTGCGGGAAGATAAGAGCCCGCTTCTCCATATAGACGCCATCACAATAAATGCTTCAAATGCCCCTGCCGCTGTGGTCACCTTTTGCAGGATCGCAGATTAAGAGATATGGTCCTTAGGTAGGAGTTCTAGATTCATATCGCTAGCTTCCTATGTTTCCCAGCTTTCTTTTGAGGTTTAAAAGCGCAGAAGTGAGTTGATTGTTCTAGCAGTACAGTATCTTGAGTTAAGACCGCCTTTTTTTACTTATTTCTACGGTGCAACTCAATCCACTGTGGATGACAACACTCAAAACAAGTAGAACCTGAAACACAAGGTGGGAATCAAAGCTCAGCTACAATCTACATTGCATTCCTTCATGACACTACAAGCTTTAATTTCATCCTAACATGTGAGCAAAGAACAGGAGCGGTAAAATCATTCCCAAGATAAGGGTCGCTTGCGTTGATGCGTTATTCATTAGAAGACATAACAGACAGATTGAAGCTATCAAGATGGATAATCTCACACAATCTACTACTACACAGGGAACCCTTAAGACTTAATCCACAATATGCAACGATCTTAATGCACGGAAGCACAGATACAGCTTGTACCTAGGATGGCAAGTTTGATGCATATTCATTCAGAGCTGAGATTATGAAATATGCCTGCATCCAGTATAATTTCAGCAATTATACAAAATAACAGAGGAGAAACCAGAACTAGCTCGGGTGATCGGATCATCAGACTGCACATACATAATTTCAGAAGAAAAATTACCAAAATAAATCTAACGATGGAGTACGAATTATTATTACCATGATACGAGGAGCAGGAGCACAGAGCCCAATAACAGCTCTCTCTCATTTGGCCCAAAAACAAGCAGATACGATGGCAGTGGTGCTGCTGCGCCGCTGCAAGGATGACGCAAAAAATAGCGTCCATCGTTCATTCATTCATTGATTCTCGTTGGCTACCATGTACGCATTATCCACTGCCACCTTTAACTAATCCGCCGTCCAACGATGGGACCCTCCTATGATCTATCCAAAGACGCAATGGCAAGGAGAGATCGGAAGAAGGGGAGTTGATGGATACAATTCATTTTATATGCGATTTTTTTTTTAAATGCTGTCCGAACCCGCCAACAAGCGACATTTCTGTATTGGTCAAGGACTTGAGCCCACCTCGCTTCTCGCCCTACCCAATAGGTTAAGGGTGTTTTCACAACACACAAAGGGGGCCAACAATGATGCTAAATCACACTTTACCCCCTTCATGAGCCCCCATCTTCCTCTGTCGTAAAAAAAAAAATTTGCTTTTTCATGACGAAAAAGGAGTCACTTCTCATAGTGGAATTTGTGCACTTCTGGTTTTTCAAAAAAAATTTACATGCACTTTGTGCATGTAAAAAAAATTACGACAAAGAAAAGGAAGAAAAAAAAAAGGTAAAAGTTTATACGCTGCGCAAGGTCACCTCCTCGGCCATTCAAACATGAGAAGGCCCTTCCGCCTCAAGGTACCACCCTCGACGGAAGGCCCTTCCCAAACAAAATGGCCTCGAAAGATGACCTCGAACAACATGAAAACCACTATCATGAGCAATAGCACCAAAACACCATGAATGGAAACATGTGACAATATATGATCTCCATCTGAGGGACACTACATAAGATGAGTACTTAGAGAATCCAACACATGACCACATGAATAATTAGAGAGATCGTTTAACAATGGATGTCGTAGTCCCAATCTAGTACGAAGTGCATTGATAAACAAGTCAAAGGAGTTAATCTAGATCTATTGACAAATTCAAGATTCCATAAAAATTCTTGTGTGCCACTTGACTTAATGCCTTTGTAAATATATTTGTTGCCATGGACTGCGTTTTGCAAAATTTTAAACATACCTCCTTGTTGAGAATTATGCTCCTTATGTAGTGATATTTGATTTCAATGTGCTTACTCCTTGAATGGAATCTAGGATTGATGGGCAATGCAATCGCACTTTGATTATCACACTAAATAGTCGTTGGAGAAAACTATCGGTCAATGTCAAACAATAAATTTCTTAGCCAGACTACTTCTTTTGTAGCTTGCGTAGTTGTAATATACTTTGGCTCTATTGAAGACCATGTGATGGAGGTTTGAACCATTATTGAGGATGAATACGAATGGTTTTCGTGTATCAATGTAGCCTTCCCGACTTGCATTTGTGTATCAATTTAGCATATGAATTTTGTGCAAATCAGTCTCTCCGTAGCAGATGTAGAGGTCCATAGTAGCTCGTACATACCTTTTGACTCTAAGTAGGGTTTTCCAATAAATCATTCCAAGATTTGCCATAAATTGGTTCTAAGAGCTTATGACTATGCAAGGTTTGGCCTCATGGAAATCATTGCATACATTAGGGATTTGATAATTGACTAAAATGGATATCCCTTCATCTCATCATTCTCTTCTTTTGTTTGAGGGCATTTAAAACTTGAGACTTGGATCCATAAGAGAATGTACAAGTTTGTAACTCATGAAATTGGACCTTGAAAGCATGTTCAAGATATACCTATGCTAAGTGATGTAGAGTAGTTTCTTCTTCAAATCCATGAATATCCGAATGTATAAGTTGAAAAGGCTTTGTAGATCTAGAAATAGATCTAGTATAAGGTAGTCTATTTGATTTAGACAAAGCACAAGACTCACAAACATGCTTGACATTACTTAAGGAACTTGGAAGACCAATCACAACCTTCTTCCTTGCCATTACAGGTGTCCCATCCTTTTGTGTCAAACCTCTTGAATAGAAATTTGCTCCCTTGCAACACATCCAACTTGGTTAGCAATAACACAAGCATCAAGTTTGAACAACTTCCCTTGCCTTTTACCTTTTCCAATCAAGACATCCTTCCTTTTGATCAAACAAGCATCTCCATCAAACTCAACCTTGAGGCCCTTACTTAGCATTTGACTCACACTAAGCAAATTTTTGGTAATAGATGGAATAAACAAGACATCCTCCAAATGAACATTCCTATTTGTAGAGAGAGAAATAGGAATTGTGCCAATCCCTTTGATTGCACACTCACCATCATTGGCCATGTAGATCACCCTCTTGTCATCTCCATATGCCAACAAAGAAGTGAAGTACTCTTTGTGAAAGTTCATGTGTGAACTTGCTCCACTATCAATCCACCAAGGATCTAGATCTCCATCATTAGCAAGCATACATGAAGACATCACAAAAGCATCATCATTTGCATCTTGAACATCCAAACCATCCTCACCAACAGTAAGATTACCTTGCTTGTCTCCTTGATCTCTCTTCTTCTTGTAACACTCACTTGCAAAGTGTCCTTTGATGTCACAATAGAAGCATTTGAGCTTTGATCTATCCTTCTTTTTGCCACTTGAAGAAGCTTCCACTTGATCTTGCCCTTTAGCCACTTCCTTTTGGTTTTGCCCTTGAATTTGCCCTTTGTGAACATAGCATCCTCTTGAAGTGTTGATGTAGATCCACCCCTTGCTTGAAGCCTATATTCCTCATTGACAAGATCTCTTGAAGATCCATCAAACTTGGCAAAGTCTTTTGAATAGCAATACTTTGAACAATGTTAGCATGAGCATCCAACAAGCCATTAAGAATCACTTGAATAAGTTTTCCTTCCTTAATGCTTTCATCTATGTAAGCTAACTCATCATTCAATGCTTTCATTCTCAAAACAAAAGTACTTTCTTCATTCTTTTGCAAACAAGAAAAGATTTGCCTTCTTAGAGTCAACACTCTAGAAGTAGACTTGGATTCATAAAGCTTCTTCAATGAATTCCAAGCTTCCAAAGATGATGTGCACTTACCAACTTCCTTGAGAAGTTCATTGGTAACATTCATCTTTATCATATGTAGAGCCTTCTTGGCCCTCTTGTCATACCTCAATTGATCTTGTTGTGTTGCTGGTCTCTCCTCCAAACCTACAACAATATCCAAAACATCATTCATCTCAAGAAGCCATGTAGCAATGACCTGATCTTCTCTTTCAACTTGCTTCAATGCAAAAAGCACTCCTTTGAACAACAACAAATGCTTTCAAAAGAAATCACCAAGATTTGAAACTATCTCACAAATTCTCTTCTAGCACTTATCCAAGCAAATCAACACATAGAATCATGGAACCTTGATCAACCTATGATCTATCCTCAATATAATGACTTTTGCGACTTCCTAATATTGAAACACACTCAAATGAGGTCCAACAACCTCACTATCTAGAGATCCAATCAAAATTAGGGTTTTGACAAAATCACAAAAAATTGACTATTCCAAATCTACATGCAAATGCTGAAAATTTGATATGCAATCTATAAGCCACCACTTAGGCTGAACCAATGATCTAAAAATCGGCCAAATCCAGTATGTGAATTCAAAAATCAGCATTGATCAAGTATATTGACCTATAAAGTGTTTTGATCTACAAAAGATCCAATCTACAAAAGCAAAAAATCCGATTTTGGTGTAGAATCCTCTCTAGCATGCTCTAGACCTGATATCTTCACCAAATCATTCATAGATTTGATTTTCTCCTTCATAACCCGAAACACAAGCTCTGATATCATGTGAAAGATTTCAGATCCTTAAGATCCAATCTACTTGAATGATCTTTGGTTAGAAAGAGAAATACACTACCAATCTCACCAATGTAGAAAAATCAGCATCTACACACAAATTGAGATGCAAACACCAATAGAACTTGATCAAACTTGAATGAAATGATTATGTACTGTTGTTGTCCATACAAAACCAGCAATCTATTGTATTTCACACGTGTGTCTCCATGAGTTACATCCTTTTATAGCAGGTCCAAACCCTATTTGGCCACTTGGCTTTCCCACCAAAATGCTAACCGTACTAATTTTGGGTCTAGATTCAATGTACCCAACTATTCAAATTGAATCTACTCAAACTCGCATTCTAACTTTCCCACACTTTCAAAAAGCGTTTATTCAAATGAAGTTTAGACTAATGAACTTTGAAAAGTCAACCTCTAAGTCTAAAACAAGTTTTGGCCTCAAAATGCCAAATATGAAAATATTGCAAAATGTGATGAAACTAGTTGAATCTTTCACAAAGTAGACATTGCAATCTGTGGAGCTTGGTGTGAATACTTGTTGGATAAGAGATATATTGATTCTTTGAAACCATGTTCTTGAAGATTGCTTCAAGTCATACAATGCCTTGTGGAGTTTGCAAAATTGATTCTCTTTGCTGCACCCGTAGCTAAGATGGTGACTATAAGGATTATTATCTCTATTGCATGCTATTGCAAGTGGAGGATGTTCCAACTTGATGTCTCTAATGCCTTTCTCAATGGCTACCTTGAGGAAGAGATATATATGGAGCAATCTTGAGGGCTTTATCAAAGATGGTGATGAATCCAAAGTATGTTTATTGTTCAAAAACCTTTATGGGCTCAAGAAAGCCCCAAGGTTTTGGTATGCAAGGCTGGCTTCATATCTTTTATCACTTGGATTCAATATAAGTGTGAAAAAATCATATCCAAAACATAGTTAATGGATCAACAACATCTAGATTTAGCTACCAGATAGAAATCATCAATTTAGACATGCTAGAATTGCATAAATCACTAAGATCTGATCATATATAGTAAGGCACTTGTTGGCCCCTTTCTGTGCCTCCCTAATCATCGCGATCAAGAGGGCAAAGTAGGGGTTTGGATCTCCAACCGAGTGAGTCGTCGTGTAGTACGAGCTTCGATCCAATATCTAAGATCAGGTCTTGTGATGGTTAGATATATGAGTGAACCAACTACTTTCCTATAGAGAGTAATGTCCTCGAAGGATCTTTCATTACCTCTTATAGTGAGCTTTACATTTTACTCCATTTGTGTATTACAAGATTTAGCATCTACCATATGAAATCTTTTTAGAATAGAACTCACATACTTCTCTTGACAAATGAAAGTAGATTGAGAAGTTCTAAATATCTTTGGGATCAAGCTTTGTTGTGTGCTACTTTTCTATGCAATAGATGGTTGGGTGCTATATTGGGTGGAAAAACCTCTGTTAAAGTATCGTTTGGAAGAAGGCCGAGTGTCAAGTTCTTCAAAACTTTTGGATGTATATGCTATATTAACATCACTCTTGATGAACCAAGGAGGGTCCATCTTCAAAGAAAAGTGTGTTGGTTGGCTATAGTGAGGTAAACAAGGCTTACAGATTTTTTACTCCTTCAACTAAGAAAGTGGTCATTGGAAGAGATCTCATTTTCTATGAGGAAAACTTTCCAAAAAGATCTTCAAGTGGTAGTGTGGATGTTGGATCTGGCATTCTTGATGATGGCATTGTTGATGATACTTTGGATGTTGATGTTGAAGAGCCTACTTCAAATCAAAAGCCAAGGAGGACATCAAGGCAAAGGGAACAAACTTTGACACTCACTTATGATGATAAAGGTAAGAAATTTTTTGGTGGTACAAATTTTGCTTTCCTGACCTCTTTTGATGACCCTACATGTGTAGATGAAGAAAGATAAAAAGAGGAGTGGATCCAAGCAATGGATCTTGAGTATCAAGCTCTTATGAAGAATGAAACATGGAAATTGGTGGAACTTCCAAAGGAAAAGAAGGCTATTGGATGCAAATGGATCTTCAAAGTGAAGGAAAACCAAGATGGATCAATCAAAAAGTATAAAGCAAGGTTGGTGGCAAAAGGATATGCACAAGAGTATGGAATTGACTATGATGAGACCTTTGCGCCCGTGGCAAAGATGGTGAGCATTAGAGTCATTATTTTACTTGCTACACTTTTTGGATGGGATCTATGGCAATTGGATATTACAAATGAATTCTTGAATGATAATCTTGAGGAAGACATGTTTATGGGGCAACCCAAGTGCTACATTTCACATGACAAGCCAAATTATGTTTGTTTTGTACAAAAGAGTTTGTATGGTCTTAAGCAAGCACCAAGGAGTTGGTATGCTAAGCTTAACACTTTTTTTCTTTCTCAAAATTTCAAGATGAAGGAGTATGATGATTCACTTTACTATAGATTGTTGGATATGATGTTACCATTCTCCTAATCTATGTGGATGATATCATTTTGAGTGGAGGCAACAAGCAAGATGTAGATGATATCAAGATGTCACTAATACATGAGTTTAATGTGCATGTTCTTGGTCTTTTGCATTATATCTTGGGAATAGAGGTATTTATAGCTTCTCAATTTACTTTCATTTGTCAAGAGAAGTATGATCATTCTATTCTGAAAAGATTTCATATGGTAGATGCAAAGTCTTGTGATACACCAATGGAGTCAAATGTAAAGCTCACTATAAGAGGTAATGAAAGATCCTTCGAGGACATTACTCTCTATAGGAAGCTAGTTGGTTTACTCATATATCTAACCATCACAAGATCTGATCTAAGCTATTGCGTTGGTAGGCCAATCCAATTCATGCATGATCCAAGTGTGGTGCATTGGAAGTTAGGCAAGAGGGTATTGAGATACATCTTGGGAACTGTTTTGGCATTGTTTATGGAGGATCATCACCTAACGTGTTTAGATTTTCAAATTCAAACTTTGCTAGTTGATACACCTATGGAGTCAAATGTAAAGCTCACTATAAGAGGTAATGAAAGATCCTTCAAGGACATTACTCTCTATAGGAAGCTAGTTGGTTAAATCATATATCTAACCATCACAAGACCTGATCTTAGCTATTGTGTTAGTAGATTAGGTCAGTTTATGCATGATCCTATGTGGAGCATTGGAATCTAGGCAAGAGAGTATTGAGGTACATCTCGGGTTCTACAGATCAGTGGCATTGTTTATAGAGGATCATTACCTAACTTGTATGGATTTTTAGATTTGGACTTTGTTGGAGATCAAATGGATAGGAAATCCATAAGTGATCATGGTTCTTTCATAGGTGATGGAGCTATATCATGGATGTCGAAGAAACAAGCAACAATCTCATTATCATCTAGTGAGGTTGAATACAAAGCCTTAACTTCATGCCCAAAGGAGAAGGCTTTGGATCAAAAGGATGGTGATGGATTTCAACTTGCTATATTTTCAAAAGTGTCCAGTCATATCTTATGATAACCTTTTAGCCCAAATTTTGTCAAAGCAATCCTGTTTTTCATGCAAGTAGCAAGCATATTGAAGCGGCTTATCATTTTGTGAGAGAATAAGTCATGGAAAAGAGTACTTAATCTCAGAGGGCAAATCTTTCAAAGTATGCAAAAGAAGGAAGAGAGTGCTCATGCTTTTGTGTTGAGAGTTAAGACATTTAATGACAAGCTAGCATGTACTGATGAGAGCATTAAGGAGGTAGAACTTGTTTAAGTTGTTCTTAATGGCTTGTTGGATGATCATGCTAATCTTGTTCAAAGCTTTGATATTTAAAGAACCTTGCCAAGCATTGTGGATTTGCAAGATATTTTGGTCAATGAGGAGTTTAGGCTTCAAGCAAGAGGTGGATCTACATCAACATCTCATTATGAAGAGGAGGCCATGTTCATCAAAGGAAAATTCAAGGGCAAAGGTAAATGAAAATGGTCTAAAGGGCAAGGTCAAGGTGAAACTTCTTTTTTTGGAAAAAACAAAGATAGATCCAAGTTAAAATGCTTTTATTGCCTCATCAAAGGGCATTTTGCTAATGAATGTTGTGAGAGATTTCAACTAGGTTAGTCAAAATTGCTACATTTGTTTATATGGCATTTGAGGCCAATTTCATATTAGACTTAGAGTTTGACTTTTCAAAGTTATATTAGTCTAAAAGTATTTGAATAAACAGTGCGGAAAATGTAGAAGTTGAGTTTTAGTAGATTCAAATTTGAAACTTGGGTAGATTGAACCTAGTCTAAAAAATAGTAGGGTTTCCATTATGGAGGGAAACCAAGCGGCAATTTAGGTTTTGGAGCTGCTATAAAAGGATGTAACTCATGGGAAGATGGATCACTCTATCTCTCTCTCTTATCTCATTCATGCTTATACATGGTTCTCTTGGGTTCTAGTATCCATTGGTGCACTATACTTGTGATATCTTGCAATTTTATGTGTAGAATGTTTATTAAATGAAAAAAATTGCGGAGAAAATTGCGGAAAATTTCCACAATTTTTGCCATCACGGCAAGAATTGTAGGAAAAAAAATTTCTGCAATTTTTGTCTAACATCGACCATAGCGTCGATTACCAGTACTTAATAGATGCTATGGTCGACGCTAGCAGCGTCGATCATAGCGTCTACTAAGTTTTGGTAATCGACGCTATGGTGGACGCTGCTAGCGTCAACCATAGCGTCGATTACCGGAAGCCGAATTGTTGGTGCGTTGTGGTTTCTTTTCATTTCGATTTTCGATTTTCGATTTTTGAGCGCGAAGAGGAGGATATTTTTGCGCCTAGCGGTGGTGCTGCTCTCTATGGCTCTTCTAATGATGCTTGATCCTTCTTATGCTTTTTTGTCACAGCCAAGCTCTCTACCTTTTCGCCTTAGCTAGGGCTTGGAGAAAAAGTGGAGCATTGGACAAAAAGGTGAGCACCATGGCCAACATTCAAAAGTTAACTTGTTTTTCTTTGATACTTTTGTTGTGTTTATTGTTGTTTATGTTCTTTTGTCACAGCCAAAGCTCTTTACCTTCTCACCATAGCCAAGGCTTGAGCAAAAAGTTGAGCATTGGACACAAAGGTAAGCACCAAAGCCAACATTCAAAAGTTTACTTGTTTTGCTTTGTTACATTTGTGTTTATTGTTGTTTATGTTCTTTTCTCTCTCTCATTGACACTCTTTTGTTTTTTTGTTTTCATCAGAGTTAAAGCTTTTCAAAAGCTTTCAAAAGCTTGAGGTAAAGCTATTTAAAAGCTTGTAAACCTTTTCAAAGAGAGCATAAAAAAGCTTCTCAAAAGGAGTAAAGCTATTTAAAAGGGTGTAAAGCTTGGAGTAGGGCTTGGAGTGAAGTAAGCTTTTTGAAAACCTTGATGAATCTCTATTCTTTTATCTCTCTCATTGACACTCTTTTGTTTTCCTTTCATTAGAGTTAAAGTAGTTTGAGTAAAGCTCTCTCTCTCTCTCTCTCTCTCTCTCTCTCTCTCTCTCTC
>MU833043.1:0-62043 GCA_029204225.1 Diphasiastrum complanatum | reverse complement strand
TTAATGATCAAAAGTACTTCAACGCCAAGGTGTAAATGCTTTAGAAGCTCACTCAATTTTTAGATCTTGATAAATGGATTGCTTCTAAAGAAACTAACATAGATAGTGCTAACATGATGGTCATTCATAGTGACCAACTAACGCATACAACCATTATAATGGAACCTTCAAGTAGGATCAAAGACTATAAAAATAATATAATCTTCCATCATCAACCAACTTTTTGACATGTGATGACACAAAGCTAATAAAAGACAAGGGAAAAAAGTGTTAATATGACATGGGGTGATGTGTACTTTGTTGATTGTGATTTTTAAAAGATTATCCTAACATTTGGGAGAAGTCAATTTCCAAAGACCCTTTTGACACTTCAATTATTTTTTACTTCAAAATTTAGCAGCCAAATTTGCTAGTCATTTAAGCTTTAGATAACACATGTACAACTAGATTGATTTCAACGTCCTTTCATGTCATCACATCATTATATCTATGTTGAAAATTTTAAAAGCCTCGTCAATGCACATGTCCTCCAAGTAAGTGCCATGTTATTTAGAAACACTTTGTTTTTCCCCCTCTCAGTATCGTTCATTTCCACTCATTCATGCAAAGCTCACACAAAGAAAAATCATGAATTTCGATGTACTTGGATTATGATGAGAGGAATGTATATAAATAAAAAATTGGAGGTTGTTCATGATGTACAAGCTATTTTGGTTTGTAATGCAAACACAAGACCAAGAGTTATTTTTCACTCATCCACACAAAGGACATGCACAAATATAAAGAGAATTATGTTATACTGAATCTTAATAAGAGCAAATTATCTATGGATGTATATCATTATAAAGTAGAAGGGTGGTATATTCTAAACAAAACACATTTGGGTGTCCCCTTCATTATACAGATTTTTTAACATGACTATTTAAACACTATAATGTTGAAGATTAACATACTCGACATACTTGGAATATTTTGGGATAAAAAATTAATCTATTGGTAGAAATTGAAATATAGGTACTTGCAATATCGTGCCAACTACTTCAAAGCTAGATATGTTGTGTGCATAATAATTTCAAAATAATAAGTCAATCCCTCCTACATGATTTATGAAAATAATGACATGCCAAATTTGATATTGTAGAGCCAAGCACAAAAATGAAATTGCATTATTCTCAATGTCTCACGACATTCATGTAAGTGAAAAATTCATACCATGAAAAATGTATGTTTGCGTAGGAAACATCACAACAACATAACCACCATTTACCATGCTCTTAGCCATGTGAATTACAAAGGATGGCACATGTTTACCTTTTGTCTTGCATGGCTATTCTTGTGGCTATAGTTAAATAAGCAATAATCAACGTGTAAATTGTTTTACGTCTACTTTCTAAGTTTGACGGTGACACATTTTGCCTAGCTCTAGAACTATAGGGCCGATTCTTTTACAAGCCCATATTGAGTAAGTTGCTTCTCTTTGTACTTGTGAGTAAGTGTGAATATACAATTGTGGGAGAGCTATTCTGTCTTGTCTTGTCTTGAATGTAAGGCTAGAATAATGCAAGATCTTCCAGCTGCTATAAATGTAAATGAGCGATTAAAGATGTTATCAAATCAGATAGCAGTCATTGTAAGTGTCATCATAAGTCATCTGAAAGAGATCAAACGACCAGAACTGGTCTTTTAGTAGCTGACTCCTTAGAGTTAGTTATCATAGAGAGAGATATATATATATTCAGAACATTAGCTATCATCTTGAGTCTGTAAGTAGGATCACGCACTTATTAGTGCAATTGTATTGTGATCTGATCATTGTGTTTACAACTTTATTATACATATTCGCTATTGTTCTACATCCTTTTGAATTCTTGTTGAATGATAACTCTCACTCCTCTTACACAAACACTATTATCAGAGAATTGTATGGCTGTCTCCGACGCCTAAATTGATTCTACATTCTCTTCATACCAGGTTATCAGTATTAGAGGATTGCATGGCTGTCTCAGACGCCTAATCATTTTTTTCGACAATCTCTCTTTCATGGCAGTCTATGACTCCTTACACTGATAATCTGATTCAACACAAAGAACAGCTCATAAAAACTCCATTCTCTAAGTAATCCACGATCCTGCTATCAAGAATTCTTTGTTTCATCAGTTGACATCAATCCAAACGTCAACCGATGTGGTATCAGAGCTGATAATTCACACAATCCATCGCATCCCACACAGTGGGTATCAGGTCGCAACAAAGTGCTATCAGAGCCCAGGTCTATTAGATTACTAGAGTTTAGGGAATTATAATAGAAACTTAATACATTTTTCTTTCTATAGAGCTGATTCATTTAGTTTGTGTTTTATCTCTGCTACTCGATTACAATAGAAGGTTCAACCTCAGAGATCCTCCTCATTAACAAATTCAACGGAGACGATTTCCACATGTGGATGTTCAAAATGAGGATGATCCTGATCGAAAAGGAGTTATGGGGATACGTCAACAGTTCCATAGCCAGACCGGCAAAACCCGAACAACTTCCAACTTGGGAAGCAAATGATGGCAAGGCTCTTGCCATTTTATCCCTGAACCTGAAAGACACTCAAATCGCTCATGTATCCAACTGCACCACCCTCCAAAGAAGCGTGGGATACACTTACAAGCATCTATGAGACCTCAGATATTTCCACTCGTCTCTTCTTGAGGAAGAAGGTACTGACACTCAGAATGAGTGAAGGCACCTTAGTAAGCGACCATCTGAATGAGTTCAAATAGTTGCTCAACCAACTGGCTGCTATAGGTCTGTCTAACTTAGAAGAAGACTCTACCACGTCTCTTCTTGCCAGTCTTCCATCCTCTTACAACAATTTAGTGTTGCTTCTTAACAATACTCCTATGTTGTCTCTCCAAAAATTGACAGCAAGTCTGTTGCAAGAAGAAGTTAGGAGGAAAAGCTTGTCTACAACAATGAGTACCAAATCCATGGCACTCTACTCAAACAAGCAGCAGTCCAAAAAGAAGAAAGGCTTCAAGGATAAGAAGACAAAGGCAGAACAGCCAGCAGCAATGCAATCACAACAACAGGAACACAATCAATCATCATCCAAGACCAAGCTATTTTGGAGATACTGCAAAAGAACCAACCACGACATCAAAGACTATCGTATCCTCAAGCATAATGAAGCGAGGAAGAAGATGCAACAGTAGCAAGAAGGCAATTCTAACACAATCACAGGTTTCCAAGATGATGATAAAGCGTTGATGGTACAAGATCAACCCAGTAGAGATGTCCATCAATGGTATCTTGATTCAAGTGCCTCTCAGCACATGATGCCATGCAAGACCTCTTCTCTACACTCTCAGCTACAGAATCAAAGTATATTTTCTTTGGTGACTCCAGTTCACATCAAGTCAAAGGCCAAGGCTCTATTTGACTACAATTCTCTGATGGCATCACTAGGCAACTTAATGGTGTACTTTATGTACCCAAGTTAACTAAGAATCTATTGTCTATTAGCAAGATCACAGATCAGGGCTATAGAGCCATGTTCACTGCCAGCCGATGTACTATTTTAGATGAGAATTCAAAAGAAATCCTCTCTGCTTACAGAGAAGAAAATTTGTATATACTGAGTCACGATTTTTCACTTTCTGTTAGCTGTTCAGATGCTAGTTTATCTAAACATGCATTCGATCTTGTACATGCATCATAACAAAATGGTCAAGGACATGAATATAAACGTTGTTCCTACAGCCAATTAGTCTGTCTGTGAAAGTTGCTTACTAGGGAGACAACCTAGAACTAGATTTCCAAGAGGACAAGCCAAAAGGGCAAAGTCCATTTTGTCACTGATACACAGTGACTTATGTGGTCCTATGAGCGTACCTTCATTGGGTCAAGCTCTATATTTTATTACATGCATTGATGACTACTATAGATTTACCAGAGTCATGTTCATAAAGAACAAGTCAGAAGCGTTCAATAGCTTCAAGAAATTCAAGCAATATGCTAAGAATCAAACTGGTCAGAGAATCAAGGCCCTACGATCTGATTCAAGGGGAGAGTACCTATAAAATGAAATGAAGGTTACCTATCTTCATGTGGCGTGCACCATCAGTTTACTACGAGCTATACTCCACAATAAAACAGAGCAGCTGAATGGAAGAACCGCACACTGTTAGAAGCTACATGATCCATGACAGTCAACGCGCATTTGCCTCAAACCTTTTGGGCAGAAGCGATCTGTACGGCATGCTATTTGCAAAATTACTCTAGCACTAAAGCAGTTGATTCCAAGACACCATTTGAGGCCTATTATGGCTACAAACCAAGTTTGAAACATCTACGTGTTTTCGGATGTCTCTACTATGCACAAGTCCCATCTAATCTGAGGAAGAAGCTGGACCCAGTAAGCTGCAAAAACATCTTCATCGGCTATTCAACATGACACAAAGCATATCGTGTATACGATGTTGTTACGGGCCATATCTCATTCAGTCGCGACGTTGTCTTTCTTGAAGACAAGTATCACGATTTCAAGCAGAAGCAGCCATTGCAAGAGCATGCCATAGCAGCTCCATCCTCCATCGATAGGCAACGACCTACGACTATTCAAACAACGGAGTCCATCCCTACGGCTCCACGTACCGTCGATGGGCCTAGACCCACGATTGTTCAACCACAAGATGCTACGATCCCAATCATTCACCAAGGAGAATCATCCACTCAAGCACCTGCAGTTAGAGGGTCTGCAAGACAACGTCAGCAACCTGATCGTTTCACCCCTCAGGCATTCATCAGTCATGATGAACCTGCCACTGTTGCAGAAGCACTGTCAATGCCCGATGCAGACGAATGGAAAGCTGCCATGAATGCTAAGTATCAGTCTTTAACGAAGAACAAGACTTGGAGTCTTGTCAATCCTCCTATACGTGTAAAACCAATTGACTCCAAGTGGATCTTCAAGCTGAAGCTTAAACCAGATGGATCAATATTCAAATGGAAAGCTAGACTGGTTGTTAAAGGATTTGAACAAGTATATGGGATAGACTACACTGAGACCTTTAGTCCAGTGGTAAAGCATCAGTCTATTCGTACCTTATTGGCCATAGCTACTGCAGAAGATCTGGACATTCACTAGATGGACGTCCAGACGACAATCCTACACGGATATATACAAGAAGACGTATTCATCTATCAACCAGAAGGTTACGTCCTTCAAGGCAAGGAGTGTCTAGTATGTAAATTTCATAAGGCATTATATGGTCTGAAGCAAGCTCCGAGGGCCTGGTACAATAGAATAAATCGTTTCTTGTTGCAGCACGACTTTCCGCAGATTCAAATGTGTATCTAAAATGAAAAGGGCCAAGCTATGTAATAATAGCACTATATGTTGATGATTCCCTAATCATCAACAATTTAAATCAGTTACTGTTAGAAACCAAATCCTTACTCTCATCAGAGTTCAAGATGACTGATTTAGGTCAAGTCCATTACCTTCTCGGTATGGAGATCAGCAGAGATCACACGAGCAGAAGGATCACCATAATCCAACAATCTTATCTAATCAATGTATTTTGCAGATATGACATGGAGGATTGCAAACCCATAGATACTCCTATGGATCCAGGATGCAAGCTATCCAAAGACATGTGCCCCAGAACGAAGGCAGATCAGCAAGAAATGTGCAAGTACCCCTATCAGTCAGTCATAGGTTCTATCATGTACTCTATGATCTGCACACGACCTGATCTTGCATATGCTGCAAGCACACTGTCGCAATTCATGTCCAATCCAAGACTACAACACTGAAAAGCCCTGCAAAGAGTTCTGAAGTACATTCAAGCCTCAAAGCACTATGCCTTGAGTTACAACGACAACACAAAAGTTGCACTCACACTGATGACCTATTCAGATTCCGATTGGGCAGAAGACGTGGATACCAGAAAATCCACATCAGGTTATATTTGTTTCCGTGCAGGAGGACCCATTTCATGGAACAACAAAAAGCAGAAATGCATTTCGTTGTCCTCCACAGAATCTGAATACATTGCAGCTACATCAGTAGTGAAGGAGATCATTTGGCTGAGGAGGTTGCTGCAGGATTTGCAATTCCCACAAATCGGTCCAACAATACTCCAGTGCGACAATCGGAGCTGCATAGCTCTATCTCTGAACCCACGTACTCATGCTAGAACTAAACACATAGAAGTTCAGTTCCATTTTCTTAGAGAGAAAGTTCAGAACCAAGATGTTGTACTAAGTTACTGTCATACAGATAGTATGTTGGCTGATATTTTGACAAAGCCATTGTCTAGAGATAAACATTCTACTTTAGTAGAAATGATAAATCTCAATTGCAGATCAAATTCATAGTAGTTAGCTTAAGGGGGAGTGTTGAGATTTTATCTAACTCCTACTCATCCCAATAGCCCTTCTTCCTTCTCTAATTTTTACTCTCTCAAATGCAACCTGCAAAAAATGAACTATTTTTTCAACAGTCTGCATATTTGAACTAATTATCGCCACAGTCTGCATTTTTACTTGAGTTTTTTCACAGGCAAAAAACCCGACACTCAACACTGTCGTTTCTTTTTGCCTTAATTTGCAACTAAGTGTTTAGCGAGACTTATCTAAGTTGTTTTTGGGCCAATTAGGCACTTCCAGAAAAGTGACACTTTGTCGTCACCTTACGTTTGTGGACAATGAATGTTAAACAAAAGGTTGAGGATATTGCATATGAGCTCCAAACTCCCTAGTTCATTCAAGATTCATCCAATTTTTCATGTAAGTAGATTTAATTTTCACTTGCATAAATGAGCAACCATGTATCCAATTATCCATCACACTAAGGAGAAATAAGAATAACCTGGTCGGGGGTGATATTCTCTTCTAAGGGATATCATTATGGATGAGTGGTGTGCATATTCTCCTCTTTGTGAGTATCCTCATGTGCATATTAGGATAACTTTGAAGTTGAGAAGGTTGCCAATCTAGGCTGTGTGCAGTGATTGACGTTTTTCCTTCTAGGATGTGAAGATTTGTTGCCCAACCATCTGTCAAGGCTGAAATGTGAATTGTTGGTTGCCCTTGGGACATGGAGACCTTGTTGACCTATCCTTTAAGATTGAAATGTGAATTGTTGCTTGCTCTTCAAAATGGTTGTATTGTGCCTATTGCCCCTAATTATGAATGTTGTGTACTTTGACAATTTATTTGAATTTCCTCATTGAGGACATCGATCCTTGTTGTTTTGTTTTGTTTTGTTTGTTTTTTTTTTTTTTTTTTGGGGGGGGGGGCAAATCATAATGATCAACTTTTGGGTCATTGGCTTAGCTTGGTCAAAGTCTTTTGACTTCAAAGTAAGTGGTCATTAAGGGGACCAATTGGGTGCGAGTCTAAATTGGGCCAAGAAGACTCGATGATAAGTGGCACAAGGTCATATTTCATAGACTGAGTAAATAAATCATTGCCTTTCAAATCTTTGCTTTAACAATGTTAGGAGACGTGGATGGATGCCTATATCAGCCTAGGCATACTATATATGCAACCATACGTCAAAACCAAGGACAAGAAGTAATTTAGAAATAATCTAGCCAGAGACAAGATCATTCTTCTTAAAAAGATCACTATGGATGAGTGGTGTCCCCACATGAACGTGTAAGGATAAGATTGAGGTTGTGAAGGCCTCCATTCAGTGTCATAGCATTGTTGAAGTTTGTCCTTCTAGATTGTCAAGACTTGATACATGACTACCGTTCAAGGCTAGAATCTGAATCTTTGCTTGGGTTTTTGGGCCATGGGGACTCTTGTTGCATGGCACTTCAAAATTGGCATGTGAATCATTGCTTGCTCTTTAGGAATGTTGCATTGGGTTTGGGGCCTCATTATAATTTTTATGTAGTTTGAATGTTGAGTTATTCTATTGTAAATTGTTGCTTGCCCTTTTGCGTTGTTGTAGAAGACCTATTGTCCTTCATTGTCAAAGTTGTGTATAACATGATATATTTGTTGATCTAGTGTGAATTGTTGCTTACCCTCTAGAGTTGTGAAGATCGTTGTTACCTTGCCCATCGAGCCTAAAATGTGCATTGTTGTTGGCCCTTTAGGATTGTTGCACTAGGCCTAATGCTCCTCTTTGAAAATTTTGTGCATATTTTGATAGTTTAGTTAGTTTGATGTGAACAATAATTGCTTGTGATTTGACACTGTGAAGACTATTGATACCTTGCCATTTGAGATTGAATGTGAATTCATGCTAAGCGTTGTGCTTGTGGCCTTACTCCCCCTTATTTTAAATCTTGTGTACAGTTGCCCATTTTCACCTTTTAAACAAAACATCAACTACGCCCTCCAAGGAATGGTATAAGCTTAGGGAGGTTTCATATGGAACCGATAATAATATTTGGCGATTAATTCGTAATACGGTAGATTGTACCCATTTTTTATTACTCTTACTAAGCAGCATGTGTTAATTTCAAGTGCCAAAATACATGGCATAAAATTCCACTTTGCAGAATACGTATGGCTATTCCATAAATGTAGATGCCTTTGTAACCCATTTATGCAATGGAAGTAGCCTCTAACGACACTAGAATTTTTTCGGAGTCCTTATCAGGAGCTTGCCTAAAAGTTTTGGGAGTCCTTACTTGGCATAAAGTCATGTGCCTTGTTGCTTCTAGAATAAATGTAACCAAAACTAGCGAAAAGTCCATCGCAGCGTGGTGCTTGGGTAGAGTGGTTGACTGCGACCAGCATGGCGCAGGCTCGAATCCCAGCCGCTACGTAGTGACATTGTAAGGAGCTTGCTCTGATCTTGGCATTGCCCAGATGGCGTGGCCAGGCTGTATATATTGTGTCTAACCCACTAGTGGCGTAACTCTGTAGCAAAAATATACGTGCTAGGGCATACCCAAGGGGTTTGTGCTAAAGAAAAACAAATTTGTGATAACTCTAGTCCTTAAAACATGCCTGTTGACTTGGCAACAACTCGTACCTCGGCGTCAACTTGTCCATAAACTTGCCAGTTCATAAATACTCATCCCCCAAAACAGAAAAGCGAATAAGAAGTTCTGGGAGTTTGAAGTTTGCTAATTCTCATCCAGAGTTGTATATTCTGATCTATTTGATTTTCTGAATTTTATATACATATGAGGTTTTCTTTAATATGAGATTCGACTTTCTATAATTGACCTTTTCAATTTTATTAAAAAAAGTTTTTAGCCTTTCAATGAAGGCTGGTAGGCCTTTTACATGCATTGCAAGTTGCAAGTCCCACTAGTCCTCATTGCACGTGCTCGCAATTAATATGGGGGACCTGGCTGCAGTTGGACGGCCCGTGAAGGCACGGTACATCTATGGGGTCAGACAGCTCGATGCTAGCCACGAGGCAAGCTACAACTTGGAGATATCCGAACGGTTGCGTAATCGAGGTGTGAAGATCCAATGGTGGCGAGGCTAGAGCGGTTTTGTGGGCCAGCGCTGAAGCCTGAGTCGCGTCCCGGGGTTGACGGCGTCACGTTAACCGGCAGGGTAAAAGGTCCGAATTTACCGCGGGTAAGTTTGTTTTACTGCCTCATTTCTGGCCCGCTCAAATTTTGTCGACGAGGATGAGTGCAAAGACGAGCGAGAGACGAAGATTATAATAAAATGCTTCTTCACGATTGATGCTCGCGAGGACGACGACGATCCAAATCAAGGAGGAGGCGAAGATCGGCATAGCCCTCGCTTTCATCTCACCTCGTGTTTTCTTTTGAAACATATTCTAAGGCAGGCAGGCAGTAGCAGCATCCTCTTGTTATTCATACTTTTGTTTGATGAGATAGAAGGCAGAGCGGTTTAGAATTGAGATGATTTCTACCTTACACCTGTTTTTGGATGGAGGTCTGGTATCAGAGAGCATGGAAAGGATCTAATTATTGCAGATTTACGGATCATTGAAATTTTCGGGTGCTCGCATTCGGACGGGTAAAACTTGAATAATATAATACAGTCAAGAGGCATCTTCTATCTATCTATCTTCTTTCTTTGTTGCTGCATATTGCAGAATTGCAAACCATATATCTTGCGCAACAGCTATCAAATTACCTGCAGCACTCCTACTTAGGAGCCTCTCTTTAGAAATCCATCCTACGGCAGGCAGCATCAATGCCGGCTTATTTACATGAGATCGAGGCGGAGGTATTGAGGGGATATGTACCTTCCAAGGAGTGAGCACTGGTGTCTTTTGGATCGGGATTTGATGTTATAAGAGCGTGGAAAAGAGACTTCCAGTGAAGCTTTAGGCGTTGAGATATTCGGGTGCTCGTATTCTATCTCCATAGCTTGATAGCCAAAGGTCTCTGAATAGACATCAATCCAACATTCTTTCTTGATGACTGCATAGTACAAATCATACGCTTCCTGTAAAATTTGTCAAATACTTAAAACCGCATCAGTGCCAGTTCATGCAGCGTTATTTCACTGTCAAAATATCGATAGCTCTTCGAGAAAAAGTGCGTTGCCGCAGCTGTCTATTTAGTCATAAATATTACCAAAGTTTGAAATGATTTTTCAGCGAGACAATTAGTATCATTTCCAACTGCTCTAATTTAGAAAGAATCTTCTGTTATTGAGATTCATAATATTTCGTTTTTTCCAGGATTTTGTCTCACAAATTCTGGTTATCCGTCTGACATACTCTTGGAAGTGCATCCTCTATTATTCTGTGATTATCGTCTGCACTTTGAATTGTTGTCTAGTTTCGCAGTCACATGTTGTAGAAGTCTCCTGCGGAAAGATGCTGCAAGCAGACTGGTTATGTATAATGCCTTTGTTGCACGAAGTAGCTCTTTAATTCAACGCGTTTGTCCTTCTGTGCATTCCACACTTCTCGTATGAAGGCAATAAATTCTCAGGATATATGTAGCCGGAGAGGGATTGTAATGTCCAAAGCCGGAGAGGGATTGTAATGTCCAAGATATTTAGGAGGGTTTTTCTCGTGCAAATTGCAGATTGCTTCTGTAATTAGTATCTGATGTCGCATTTCCATCACAAAGGAGTTTATAGTTTCGAATTTGAACCGAAACAGAGATTTATTATCATATTCCGAGAAGCTACAGCTTAAAATTCAAAGAGTAGCAAGTCGCTTGAGCCTTTTTGTGCCGAGAGAAAACAACGATAGCCTCCAATAGCTGTCCTCTACCAAATTAAAGTGAGCGATTCTTCATCAGTGCTTCAATGGCTTTCTCTGGCGCCCACTCATAGTTAAAAGATGCAGGATTTCCTATTAACCTCAAAAAATCTAGCTGCCCTGCTGCCCTCTCCCTTCTCAATTAGTTGCCCATTGCTCGTATATGGCATTACATATATCCTTCTTCAGAATGTTTGCATAATAATCATGTCTTGTAGCTCATCTTATTTTATGATGAGGATGCTTGTATCGCAAACCTTATTGGCTTGTTTTCTGTTGAGGTATAACCTATTCGCCAGCTGTATCATTCATTTTCTATCTGTCTGCAGTTGCTATGATGAGACAAGTACGGGAACAAAGGGCTGTTACTTGCTGGAGATCTTCAATCGTGAACCTGGCCTTTTTAAAACTATTGATTGTCACTGTTTTCTTGTTCAAAGAGAAAACGAGCTTCCAAGCATCGGCTTCAACTTTTGAATCTGATGGTAAGGGTTATTTTCTATCACTACTTATACTTACAACTGGGATAATGTGTCGTGTACTCAATTTCAGATGAAATTTTGCCATTTGAAGAAACCATGTGAACATTTAACCTAGAAGGGCTTTAAGATTAACTCAGTGCTCCATTTGAAGGGGACAGAAGTTTGCAATATTCCCCACTAATGTGTCAATTCGTAATATTTCTTGATACTATTTTGTAGGTCTCATATATGTTTGGAAACTTTTAAAGTTCATAACATTTTTGTGAAAAGCCATTATGTGCACTTGCATGAAGAAAGAAGCATGCAAATTGCAAATGTATCCCTTAGATGACAATCTATAGTTCCGTGTGGTCCTGTCAATGGTTTCACTTTGTAGCTTCTGTAGCTGGCCTGACTTGCACATTAAATGTTTGCAGTGACTGCGCTAAATATGATATCAAGGGGTTGGCAGGCAGTTAACCTGGGTTGGAGTGGTAATGATCCATGTGGATCAAGTTGGAGAGGTGTTACGTGTGATAAGCGTACAAGCACCAAGGTCACACAATTGTATGAATCATCGTCTTACTTAAACTTATTCTTACAGACTCATTTTCTCAAATACCTGTTGGGAGTTTCTGTTACTATTTCTTGAGTGTTGTGATAGACTGTTATATGGTAGTCATATTGTATGTTGATGTCTGAGCACAAAATTGCTTACTATATACTCTGCTCTTAAATTGCAGGAGCTTGAGTGCTGTGGGGTTGAATGGAAGATTATTGCCATCCATTAGCAACCTTGTCAACCTGCAGTTGTTGTATGTCAGCATTTTCTTTCTTTTGAAGTGCAAGTTTGCTTTATGATTTCCTATGGTTTTGGTACTATCTCTTATGGTAACATATTAAGTGTAAAAGCACATAAATTAAACAAATGTGGTTGAAGCAATATGCTGGATTTCCCGTCTAGTAATCCAACGGTGCTTATCATTTTATCTGTATTTAGGAACCAAATCAAGGAAAAAATCCAAGATGCACAAAGCTAATATAGCGTACCATCAATGAAGGCCGACTCACCCTTGAAGAACCCTCAAATAAGGAAATTGGCAGGTTGGCCATGCCCTTTGACAAAGTAAATAATTGATTCCTTCCATTGGACTTTAATATGAGTGCATGTTCTTAAGAGAATATCAACACTTAACTAGCATAATGCCAAGGTATTCTTAATCATTTTCAATTCCAAACATTTTGAGTAGAGTGAGGCTGTTACGTAAGTGCAGTCTATAGCTTATGGAAGACGGTTGGTACATTTTTTAAGCAGATCCTATACTTGTTTGGATGTTTGAGCAGAATATACATGCATCAATCGATTGTCATTGATGCTTAGTATGAATAGACCTCTGGCCTTGGTTCTTTCTTTGTCCACCTTATCCTCCTTGAGAGTCTTCTGGCTTCTTCTCATCACTTAAGGCAGTTTTTGGTATATCAGAATCATGTACCACCATCATCTTAAGCTTCCATGGATGGAACTTCTCTCCATTGAACCTCTATGGCTTGACATTGTGCAAAGGATGCCATCTTTAACATAGTGCTTTAGAAATGTCAAAGAGATGGAGAGAGAGTTGTTAGATCATGAGGAGAAGTCATCGTTGGACAACAGAAGAGAGCTGATCATAGATTAGGAACGGAGGTCACAAGAGCTTGGTTTCTTGGTGACTGGTAAAAATCTGTCAAATTCAACTAGCTCAGTGCCTGTGGTCCCATAACCTTTGTTGGAGTTGGAGAGCTACGTAGCAACACCACTCTGACAAAGGGAGAAAAAACGTAATCAAGAATCAAGAAACTGCATGTTAAGGAAGAGGAACAGAGTACATTGCAAATGTACAACATCAAAAGAACAACAATGTGTATGATGAGAAAGTTGGTCTTTGACAGCAAATGTAGACTGTTTACTTAGCAATTAAGTGGAGCGGATATGATATGATGAATTGCCAAGAAAATGATATGATGGATTGCCAACGCCATTTATCCTATACTGTCTTGCATCCTTAGTAAGATTGTTGACATTTTCAAGTATTTTGATCATTTAATCCAACACTCCCTCACTTGATCAAAACATTGTGACACTAATCTATTTTCTAGCTTGACCCTCTTTGAGAACCTTCCACACATAAATGCCCAAGCCATCTTTTGAACACACTAAGTTTCATCTGTTGTACACCTCATTCATTGATGTGTGCCTCTGGTCTACATTGACAAAGCTTTGAAACTAGAAATCGTCAATGACGGTATCATTTCTTCTTCTTGAGCCAAGCAAGCTTCATGTGGCTGAGTGTCATCGTATACCTTCTTCCAGCATTTGTTTGGATTTGTGACCAAGTTTTCCACAATACGTGCACTTCTCCTTGTCTATCACACTTCTTCCTGCCTTTGAGAAGAGAGCAAATTCATTACCACTGCTGGTTCCGTTGTTGGACCTTTTCTTGTGCAGTTCTTCCTGCAATAGATGTGATTTAATAGCTTGGATGCTTGTCATCCCGGGTGGGGATGCAAGAATGGAGGGTGAGGAAGCATAAAATTCAGGAAGACTGCTTAGAAGTGGAACTATCTTCTTATTTTCATCAATTATGCATGCACCTGGAAAACATTTTAACAAAAATTTTAAGTCATGTTGGGAATTCTTCTACCAAGTCGTACCTTGCGGCAGATCATGCAAAGTATTGTATTCTTTATCACATGGAATGAGCAATCTAGTGACTCGTGGACCACATGTATGCTTGTCGTAACCAAGGATATGTGCTTGTTGGTATAGAACGGGAGGAGATCTCAGTTACCAAGGATGCTATCTACCTAAGAGAAGGTGTATGGTAGTGCGCATGTGCATATCCAGGATGAGAGCGAGCTTGGGGTAGGAGATGGTTGAAGGTGCTAGTGGCGGTACGGGAGGTTGTTGGTACTGGAGGTCAAGTCCTACTTTATTCCAAGCCTACACACAGAGGGTGGATTTAGATTGGATCCTACAGCATGGTGGATAGCGATCAGAATTCTACATTTTGGAATATGATGCATCTATATGCTTCAAAAATGTTAAAGAGATGCAGAGAAGTTGATATTGACTGCCAACAAAGTCCTGCTAGTTTTAGCTAATCCCTAGCTAATTTTAAAGGTTCAGCTTTTTAGTTTAGATAATTTGGTTGTGTTCTTTTTGTTTAGTAGGTGATATTGTGAAGTTTATGAAGCTCTGAAGTTGCCCTTCAGAAGTCCATCAAGAAGTTTTGCCTTTTAAAAGCCTATTTTGGTTTTGTTCTTTGCTCCTTTTAAAGATTCCATGTCCGGTTTTCAAGCTTGGCTGCCAAAACAAGTTTTCAGCTTGATTCTGAACAAATAATGCCCGTTACGTCCTGGCAGTGACAGGGAGATAGTACATCTTGCGGTATCTGATTGTATCAGCGTTCCTGGACCAAGGAGCCGTTTGTTTTTTCAAAAGAGTCTGACCTTGTCCTTGACTCGGTTGCACAGCGGGACTTTTGCCAGATGAAAGAAATGTCTGAGACACCCAGTTGAACTGACTGATTATTTTGAAAAGGAAACATTCAAAAGCTTAAAAAAGAGCATGGAGAAATCACTTAATGAGAAGTTGAAAACTGTCTAATCACCCGAAAAAAGCATAATCCAAAATAACTCTTATTAAAAGGATGCTAGAAAAAAGTATCAGACCTGGGTTCTATGTTGATGTAGTAATACCCTCCTCGTATTTCAATCCTTGACGCCAAGTCAGAAATGGGCCATCTGAGATTTGGAGGACTATAGTCACTTTTACTAAGCTCGGCAGAAAGCCTCCAGTTTCTTGCATTCATTGCAGATGTCGTAGAAGTCATTTGTGCTTGTCTGATGATAGTTGTGTACAATCACCATCGTGCTCTTATTTATTTGATCTCCAAAAGCCGAGGCTGGAGACTGCATGAAGTTGGCCGGCAGAATAGTGGTGAGAAGACTAGGCTCACATGCCAACCAGTGACTTGACATATACACATGCGCAAAGCAACTCACCTACCTTCTACTCTTATGCAAAAAGAAGACCAATGACATTTTTTTTCTTGCTGAACAAAGTATTTACATCTTAAGTCCTATGTGCATTTTATGGATTCTCTTCTCTGGCCTATATGTAGTCATTATTTACAGTGAAGGTTTTTGCTTGTTTCTATCCCAGAATAGATCCTACATAATACACTTTGAAGTATAACCTGGAAATATCATATGAACTAACTCACACCAGACTAATTTTTGCTTTTTGTACATGTTCCTTCTCATGCATGCTTGAAGTCCAGTCACTTTTCACCCTCTAGATAACTGTGGACTATTGCAAGCTGGTTTGGGTCTTTCTTATGGCATGTGATTCTTTTACTGCTATGTCGGTACATAACATATCGAATCTTTTATATGTAGCCGCTCTTTTATATGTTTGTGCATCATAGTTGCATTTCTGTAATACAAAAGTGATAATGTGGTTGTAAGCTGGTTGGGGTATCTCTCATGGCATGTATGATTCTTTGACCACTATGTCCTTACATGATATACAGAATTTTTTGTAATAAAAGTGCCACTTTATCGTTTGTTTATGTTTGTTTGTAACTGCTTGACAGGGATCTTTCTTTCAATCCAAATCTCACAGGACCTATTCCGGAAACAATTGGGAACATGATCAATTTAAAGCTCTCATTGTGAGTGTTCGGGAAAAGAGCACCTTTTAGCTAAAGTTGTCGGTATTGTTGTGTTCAGATAACTTTGTTATTAGCTACAGGATGAAACTTGTTAGGTTAACTTCTTTCTCAGCAAGTTAGTCATTGTGTTGGATGTAGAAATTTGCAGGGATGTAGTTTCAGTGGCCCCATTCCTCCAAGTCTTGGCAATCTAACCAATCTAGGATTCTTGTAAGTTTCTAAATTCTGTTTCTCCAAAACTGAATCACATTCACATAGACTTCTGAGACTGCAATTTTAGCCTTTGAATTCAATATTTAGTTTTACTTTTTGCGCATGTCTCATGAGTATTTCTTACTTAGTACATAGTTGGTATTTTTTAAGCAGAGCTTTGAACGGGAATAAGCTGACTGGAGGCATCCCATATTCTTTAGGCGGACTACGGGCTGTTTATTGGTTTGACCTATCAGAGAATCTACTTTCTGGTTCACTTCCTGTCTCCTCTGCAAGCCCAAATAATATTGGTCTTGACAATATCACTACAGCAGTACATTTGTAAGTTACCACCTAAATTCTGTGGATACCTGTGGTTGCTTTTTCTTTGAAGCTTTATAACTTGCTACTAATGCTGTTGATCTGTTATTAATAGCCACCTGTACAGCAACAATTTGTCTGGACCTATTCCAAAGGAAATCTGTTCCCTGCCGAATCTTATTCACTTGTGAGTTCGTACTGCAAGGAGAGCTTGTAATTATTCTTGTGAAGTCTGTGTCGTGTACATTCAGAATTCTTCAAGGGACTTCGTAGTTGTCACACTAACCAGTCTATTTTATGCACTTGAACTTTAAAATTGCAGCATTGTTGTTTCATTGATTGTGTTGCTTGAGTCCATTCCAACTGAAGTTGATATATTGGCTTCAGATTACTGGATGACAACCAACTGTCTGGTTTTATTCCTGCAGAAATTTCCAACCTTTCAAAATTGCTGATATTGTAAGATTCACTTCTGTGTGTTTATGAAGATATCAGACTCCTACTTTATTGTTTCATTGCCTTCAGATACTCACGAGCATTCCATCTTTGAAGTCTTTCAAGATTTTGTAATATATCTGAATTTACTCAAAAAAACACTTCTACCAGGAGGTTGGATAACAACAACTTTGAAGGTGGAGTTCCTAGCAGCATCAATGAAATCTCGTCCCTTACGGAGCTGTAATGCTCATACCTTTATCGATAGCTATGCGTACTGCTGGTAATTTGTTTGCTCATAGTTTGATTATTTCCTGCCATTCTCATCAGTTGTTTGTGTTGTCTACCTCTCTAGGCATCTAAGCAATAACAACCTGAATGGAAGCTTACCTGATTTGTCCAGCCTTCATCAACTCATGCTTCTGTAAGCGCTTACCATAGTTGGTATTCACTAGGTTCTTCTTCTGCAGCTTTTGAAAAGTATTCTTGAAAATTCTAAATCTGTTGAATTTGTGATATTACAGAAGATTAAGCGCAAACATGTTCACTCCTGAAGCAGTTCCGACCTGGATTTTAAATTTGACAGACCTTCAAACAATGTATGTGACTATCCCCCCAGCAAATACCTCTTCACAGTCGACATTTAAGTCAGGTTTTGTCTTTTCACATTACTATGAAAGTTGATGATGGTCATTTCTTTTTTTTTATGCAGAGAAATGGACCACGATAATTTGATTGGAGCAATACCCCCTTCTCTCTTTAACCTTCCGTATTTGGAGGCAGTGTGAGTTGATGGATCTCTTAGCTTGAGGCTGATGAATGTATTCAAAAGGTACATTGTAATGTAAGACGATGCTTCAGATCTGACAAGTGTGTTTCATTATTTTATCAACAGGTCCTTTCAATCTAATCGTATCAATGGAAGCTTGCAATTCAATCAAGTGACATCCTCTTTGACGGAAGTCTCTCTTGAGAACAACAGCATCACGGATGTTGTCTTTTTTAACAACAATGTGTTTAACATATCGTGAGTAGTCTCTCATTCAATATCTCCATGTAGGCTGTTGGGTGCTTGTTGAAGAATACCATTATAATGATTAATACGGTGGATGCAGACTCGGAGGGAATCCAGTATGCTCCGATAATCGCTATCATCTCTCTAGTGTCGTTTGTTTTGCAAGTGGTCAACAATCATGGTTTCCACAGCCAACTTTATGCGAAATTACCTGTGCAGATAGCACAACTTTAAATCCACAAACCTGTGCATGTGCATTTGCATTGTTGATTCTGTTTCAGTTCAATGCACCTTCTTTTAGTGACTTCAACCTCACAAGAGTAAATAGTTTGGAGACTCAACTTGAAGCACATTTCGGCTTGAGCTCAAAGCAAGTGGTTGTCGGAAGTGCAAATTTCACAGATGACCATAAACTGGTGGCAAATGTTCTAATTTTTCCAGCTGGTTCTAATGTTCAAACACAAGTTTCAAATATCATCAGTCAGTTAAGCTTGCAAAATGTTTCGCTGCCTGACTTTGGCCCATTTCTAGTGACTCCGTTAAGTGGGCTTCCAACTGGTAAAATTTCCATCTTACTATCTCTCTTTTCATTCCTAGTTTCCAGACGCCAGAATATCTAGACATTCTACTGCATGTCCTAAAATAGAAATCAGCCTTTAAAGAAGTTGGGAGCTTTATCATGTCCTAATGGTTTGTGTGTTTACTTACAGCGACCAAAAATAGCTCCAGCCTGGGTTTAGGGCCTATTGTTGGAATCTGCATAGGAGTGGCTGTTGTTTTCTTTGTTCTTTTGGCTATTGGGATTTATGCTTTTAGGCAAAAGAGGAGAGCAGACAAAGCTGAAGCAATAAGCAAGCCTTTTGGTAAGTCGTTATTTATTTGATGATATGCGGCAGTTCTTTTCAGTAGAGGAATCTTGCCTTATGAAAACTTAACCTGAATTGGGCATCTTGCCTTATGAAAACTTAACCTGTTGTAGGCAGTATACCGTTCATCCTAGCTCCTTTCAAGCATGTAGAGTCAGGTAAGACTGTGGTCATCGACAAGGCTTATTGTCTACTTAGGATAAGGTCACATAATAAATCAGGAAGGGATCGTGAGGTTTATGGAGAATAGGTAGATGTGCTACAATTAGAGGAACTCTGGCCTATGTTGATTATGTGGCTTGCTATGAGAGATAAACCAGCAACATGGGAACATCAATGTGAGTGTCGTACTCATATAAAAGGGGACACGGTGTTCGGGTTTCAAGATCCAATAAAATGGTGTTACCAGTCTGCGTGATTGTAGTATTCAATCTGGTTTCTAAACCATAACTAAAAGTCGTATTTTATTATGAAATCTTCAAACATTTTGTGTACCTTGAGTTGATTATATAAACAGATGAGCTTACTCCAAAAGTCCTGCTTATAACCAATTGATGTACGAGAAACTTGAAGTACCAAAAAAAACCTAAAAGCTCAAATCTTGATCTCCTCAACATGTAGATTTTCAGTCTGCAACCTGACAAGAGGAACTGTAGTGTCCCAGTTTACTAAGGGCTGATGATGCATTATGTAATATCCTGAATCAAAGAGAGTTAAGGTTATGCTAACCTAACTCTCAAACAATAACATGTCTCAAATGAACATAACTCTACTTAAAAGGTAACTACTAGCCTAATGGTAATGATTAAATGAATGCACACTGATAATACATGATGGGTTTCAAGGGCCCAAAGCATATGGTCTAAAAGTTTTACATTTCAAGTGAATTGGTGTTCAAATATTAATAGCTGCAATTAAATCAAAGCATTGTGTCTGAGACCCAAACAGCTGGTTTTGCAATGTGTGTTAGGCCTGGAAAAGTTTTGCTTGTAGAATGTGATCATTTGAAAATTCCAACTTATGCAAATATGCTCTTAAATCTTTGGCAAATTCATGTCCTGCACTGACCTTTCTGAAAACATGTGGAGCCATGTCATTAGAACTTTTTGGGAATGTCAACTATTTTTTGGACCGTGGCACGTTAAACCTCAACTTGCATGATAACCTTATGGTCCACTTCTGATTTTCTTGCTGACATTTTGCAAGCAAGCAATTCATTCATTAGGTTGTTTATTTGCTCTCAAGTTCGTTTTGAAAATTGTATACCTGCACAACTGCTTCTGTGCTAAATGTTACTATGCAGTTGCTAATGCTTTCTATTCTGCTTACTATCCCAATATATACTTTTAGGCTAAAAATACAATACAAAGATCTACATAATCGAAGTGTAGTAATCTAAGAATCTACTATGGAGTATTAGACACTCCATCTGACATTCAAGATCTTATTTGTGTGAAGTGAATTTTCAATTCGCTTGGTTTTACTGTCTAATACACCAAATTACAAAAATTCAAACGACCTAATTTACTATTTGGTTTGCCATATTGCAGCTTCATGGGGAGCAGGCAGTAAAGACAGTGGAAGTGCCCCCAACCTAAAGGGTGCTCGATGGTTTCCATACACAGAGCTCAAAAAGGCCACAAACAACTTCAGTGACAGCAATCAAATTGGTGCTGGAGGTTATGGCAAGGTTAGTAACTTGTCTTTTATCAGTAGATCATCCTAAGAAAGTAATCAAACAACAGCTACTTGAAACTGCATATGCTATGCTAGCCTAAGAAACATATCAATTAATACCAGCAACAGAGGGCTCAGAAGATACAGAAAGGGCCCAAGCCAGCTATACAGACTACAGATGCCAAACAGGAGTAGGATACTAACTTAGAAAATATATATAGAGGTGAAGCCAGGTATGTTCTGTTCAAAGTTCAGACATGCATTTATATATCTATATTGCCTGGATCAAGCCAAAGCCTGAGCGACAATGTTGGGATCCACAAATATGGCTGAGACATGCGAATTTCTCAGTTTCAGATCATAAGTGAGGGTCTAGCAATGACGTTCAATGTGAAAGAGAAGGTCGTTGAAGTGCCCGTATCTGCACTGCAGCCCAGAATGCCCCTTATGAGCCTTAAAAATTGCATTGCAAAGAGCTGTTTTAGAGCTCTTTAGCATTGATGTCAGTAGAGAAGTCATCAGAATAGCTTAGTACTGAAGTTGGAAAAGATTAATCCAAAGCATAGATGTGCGTTCATGTTCCGGAATGTGAGCGTTCGGACAGCAGAATGCAAATATATATATCTATATATATATATATATATATATATATGTATATATATCATAGATCCAGCGGTACCAGGATCTGCGGATCCTGGTACAGCAAATCCATACTGATCCGCGGTACCATAATATATAATATTTTTTTTAAAATATATTTTTTAATTTAAAAAAAAAAAATCAAGTGAGCAATATGGGTATCAGCTTGAAGCTGTTGACGAGAGCAGTGCATTTATACAGGTTGCCGGTTCTGACGAGAGCGAACAGCCAAAGGACCAAGGGGATGCAAAACACCAAAAAGTGTGTTTTCGCTCAGGGAGTCAAACCACAAATCATGAAGAGGTCGTACCGTCGGGGGGCTCTGTCGTTGGGGGGCTCTGTCCCGCAAACCCCTTGCCGGGGGGGTAGCCCCCCCCCCAGACCCCCTGTTTCTCGGGGGGCTACCGCTCCCCGAACCTCCCAAGACTTGCTGCTATATAGAAACTGTAATCTAGCCATCTCATAACCATCATGGTCTCACAATAGACCCTATACTAACAACCATGCTCAGTAATGGCTTCTCCTCATAACGGGGGCCTTACAAATCTGAGCTCACGGTTAACTAGTGACTACTAAACTAAGAGGTGCATTATTTAGTTGTCTAACACAATTTGTAGCTGAAAGCACCGGCAACCTGCATAAATGCACTGCTCTCGTCAAGAGCTTGAAGCTGATACCCATATTGCCCACTAAATTTAAAAAAAAAAAATTAATTTAAAAAAAAATTAAAAAATGGTGCCGCCCTGGTACTGTGGATTTTTGGGCGGCACCATAATGGCGGTACCACGTGCCACTATGATATATCTATATATATATATATATATATATATATATATATATATATATATATACTAGTAAAGAGTGCTCGTCGTTGACGGGCAATGACGGCCGATGATTTGGATGATGGCCAATCTCGCAAACGTATCTCAAATATCTAACATTCGAGTCTTTGGAAAAATTTGAGTCTTTGAAAATATTTGAGTCCTTTGAAAAATTAAAGTCTTTGAAAAAATTCAAGATTTAAGAAAAATTCGAGTCTTAGAAAAAATTCAAGTCTTTCGAAAAAAATTCAGTCTTTGGAAAAATTCGAGTCTTTTGAAAATTTTGACTTGACAGTATAAAAGGTTCTTCGATCCTTTGGAAAAATTCGAGTTGACAGTTCGATCCTTCGAAAAAATTTGACCTTTTAAAAAAATTTGAGTTTTGGAAAAATTCGATCCAATTCGAGTCTTTCCAAAAATTCGAGTCATTGAAAAAAAATTGGAGTTGTTTCAAAAATTCGAGTCTTCCCAAAAATTCGAGTCTTCAAAAAAATTCGATCTTTCGAAAAATTTGAGCCCTCATTTGAAAATCGAGTCATTGGAAAAATTCGAGTCATTTGAAAATTCGATCCTTTGGAAAAATTTGAGTCATTGAAAAAATTCAATCCATCCAAAAAAAAATCAAGTCTTTCCAAAAAATCGAGCCTTAAAAAAAAATCGAGTCTCTCCAAAAATTCGACTCGTTCCAAAACTTCGAGTTCCAAAAATTCGAGTCGTTCCAAAAAATCAAGTCTCGAAAAAATCGAGTCGTTTCAAAACTTCGAGTCTTTCCAAAAATTTGATCTATTGGAAAAATTTGAGTCTTTCCAAATATTTGACTCGTTCCAAAAATTCGAGTCGTTCTAAAAAATCGAGTCTTTTGATAAAATCTAGTCATCGAAAAAATTCGACTCATTCCAAAATTTCGAGTCGTTCGAAAAGTTCGATTCTTCCAAAAAAATTGAGTTTTTTGAAAATTTGAGTCATCGAAAAAATTCGAGTCGTTCCAAAAATTTGATTCATTCCAAAAAATCGAGTCTTTGAAAAATTTGATCCATTGGAAAAATTCAAGTCTTTCGAAAAAAATTGGAGTTCTTCCAAAAATTTGAGTCTTTCGAAAAATTTGATCTATTGGAAAAATTTGAGTCTCGAGTCTCTCAAAAAATTTGAGTTGTTCCAAAAACTCGAGTCATCGAAAAAATTCGAGTTGTTTGAAACATTCGAGTCGTCCGAAATTTTCAAGTCTTTCGAAAAATTCAAGTCATCGGAAAAATTTGAATCATTGAAAAATTCGAGTCCTTCCAAAAATTCAAATCTTTCGAAAAATTCGAGTCTTACGAAGGTCGAATGTAGTCAAAAGTTAAACTAAAGTTCCGAGACAATCCCCCATGTTTCACACTCTCATCACTTTATCTAATCCCCTCTTTCTTTACCTCTAATTCTCTCATCTCTTCCGCTCATGATTGTGTGCATTCCCATTGAGGTTATTCTCCATTTTTCCTCGTCTTTGAGGTGCCCTCCTACCTCCCACCCCCGCTCTAGAAAACTTTATCAATTATCACCCCATCTCGTGCTTTTTTTGGAACCATAACTTTTTCATTTTTAATCAACTGCCCCTCTTTTCATTCTCAAATTCAAGGTTTAGCACTACTCCCAATCCAAACTCCTCCCGAGTACCTCCACCCGGTGTTTGATTAACATGAAATTTTTTTGTTAGATTTTTTATACCTTAATCTCAAGTTTTGTAGAGGACAACTGACAACTATGAGTACCTTCATCATTAGGATCCAAAATACTTCTTAAAATATAAGTTTTTTTAAACAAAACCTCAAAAAAGTTTCTAGAAAACTTTCTCCACCCCACACCGGGGCACATATCATCGCAAAGAGTCAGCTGCCTTACACAAAGGGTCTGACGATTGTGTCCGTCAAATGGGGAATGGATGGCCGATGATCTAGGTGGCGGCTTGTGGTCGAGACGTGTGGATGATGCTCAAAGTGGGCGATTGATGATTGAAGGCGGGCGGCTGACAACATCTGAGCAAATTAAGCTTGTTTGAGCAAGTTGTAAATCAACATCTAATGTAAACAAAAAGAAATCCATAAAGAATGGAAATGACACATTTTATCCAGGAAGTCTATTTGATCGATGGTGTGGATGAATTGCTAAATAGCCTAACCAAGAAAGTTGTTCTACAAAATGAGAATATATATAAGGCCAAAAGAGAGAACAAAAAATCTCCATGCTACACACTTGATCTGGAATTTGCAATGATGGAGCCAATTCCTAGAAGAGTTGATTCCTTGCATTTTGGACATGAATATTTTGATACAAAAATATGAATGATAGTGAGTAGTTTGCAAAGGTGTAATAATATGTGTGGTTGATCTTTAATGGTATAACCACTGAATGCACACAAAATGATGCTGATCTTGAGCAGTCATCATGTGTATTTTGCATAAATTACAACATACACTTGGTAAATCTTGATTAATCAGCTGCATTGTATATTCCTAAATACCCATAGAAATATGATCTATCGTCTCAATTGATGAGCTTCGCATTTGCTTTCTGGAAAATGCTATCATATAAAACATCAAAGTACACTCCAGCTTTGTCATGGTTGATGATGAACTGTATATGATCTGCTTCCAAATCTGTGTGGTACCTAAAAGAGAAAGCCTTTTGCCAGATTTCGAGTCATATGCCACTGTAATTTGATAGAATTAGCGCAAGTATAAAGGCAGCTCCTCAAAAAAGAAAGGTTAAAAGCAATGCTCTCTTTTCTCTGATACTCTACCAGTCACCTTCGGAAATCGAAACCAGTGAAAACAGCCACACGACACAAAATATTCAGCTTGCCAGCCACTCATATAAATCTAAGCAGTAACTCTGTCTTGCTAGCAATAGTGATTCAGACTTATACCTGAGCTATGGACGGTGAATGGGCGGCCGAGAAGAATACGGCGTCCACCAACTGTTTCGAAAAAACAATACTCACACATACTATCATATACTCGCATGGAGGTCCGTAAATTTTTCCCAATAACAAAATGGAAGAAAGTTGAACATTACCTCAATCCTTTTTAATTGTTGAACATTATCTCAGTCCTTTTTAATCTGACTTAAATTTCAATTAACTGTCTTACATGCCAGGGTCAGCCTTCAAAAGGTCCGTCTGATGATAAATTTTTCAAAATTTTCTTTGTAACAATTTTCCTTTCTTCTCTGCATCAACTCTTTCAAAATGTTGGTTCCATAATTTCCGTCGTCTCTCTCCCAATTCAACACATGAGTTATTGTAAAAATGAATGGATCGGAGAGGTAGAATGGGTAGCGTGGCTGAGAATGAGTGAGATAGAGAGAGTGAGAATGACAGAGTGAGAATGAGGGGTAGTGCGGCTGAGAATGTGAGAGAGAGAGAGAGAGAGAGAGAGAGAGAGAGAGAGAGAGGGAGAGAGTGTTTAGCAGTTGTTTAGGGAGATAGAGAGATGTAGAACAACGATTTACTAAGAGAGGGAGAGAGATAAGCTATATGAGAGAGTGATGAAGGTCTGTCCATCGCAATTAGAAAGAAATATGAAGCTCTGACCAGCATAGAAAGACAGATGAAGTCTGACCAGCTTATTAAAAAAGGGAGGTAGATGGTTGTCCAACACAGTTAGAAAGGGAGCTGAGTTTCGGACCAGCGTAATAAAAAATAGAGATGAATGTCTGACCAGCGCATTCAGAAAGGAAGATGGATATCTGACTAACGCATTCAGAAGATAAATGGTTGTCCAAAACGCAGGCAAAAACAGTTGATTCTCTGTGATTCTCTGTCCAGCACAATAGACCAGCAGAGATGTATAAGTAGGAATGCAGGCAGATATCCATGAATAGATTCTTTACCTTTTCACCTTATCATACTCAGCCAGATCTCCATGAACAAATTCTTCACCTTATGAAGCAACCTATGTAGAATTTGAGTCGCGTTCTGCATTGTCATTGACTTCTGATCACTTAGAGAGGGCGGGCGCACCTTTGTAAATGTTGTACGCTGATGTGGGTAAACCCTGATGTAGATGCTTCAACAACTCCAAGAAACTCTTGCTTCGACAGCTCCAAACTTGCGCTTCAACACCTCCAAGAAGCTCACTCCAAAAAAATGCGCTAAAGCTAGAAAAGAAGCACATAAATATGCGCTAAAGCTAGAAAAGAAGCACAGATGATAGACTTTTGTCTGTTGATGATGGAGACTTTGTGCACAGCTCGTGAGGTACAGAGCAAAACCAAGACCAAGAAAAGAAAGAGCTGTTGAAAATGATGGCACACTTGAATGCTTTCAATCAGTGTAATGTTGTAGTTCATGATTGAATGAATTACCTTTCAAGGATCATTCCAACCACCTTAATACATGATTGTCACTTACTAGCTTTCTGTTATTTTCACATTATCTTTGATACGGTTCACGATCTTTCTTTATTCTATCTTGTTCTATATATTTCTAATTTCACATTGCTAAAACTTGGCCACTATACCTGAGCAGTGATTTCTTCCCATCATCCACATCGCCAGATCTCAAGAGGGCCACTGCCCGACTCAGGTGAACCTGCTACTGACATGGTCGGATCTCCACACCTTTGAATACATCTGCGCACAACACTCTCAAACTTTCTTGAATCTCACAACAATCAGTACTTTAGAACTCTGCCATTGCTCTGTCATCAGATCTAAAGTTCTTTGGAACTCTGCCATTGCTCTGTCATCATCATTGTAAAGCCAAAAGCCGAGGTCACATCGAGCATCGACGTAATCCAGTTTCATGGTTCAACAACACCAATGTCAATGGCAGGAGCAAGAGCATCAGCGGCATAAAAAAAAAAAAAACAAAGCATAAAATTTATATATAGCATAAAGAGTTATAATAAAAAAAACTTACATACACCATAGAATATTTTTGTGTTCAACACCAATGGCAATGGCAGGAGCAAGAGCATCAACGACATCATCCTCAACATGAATGCTAGATAATACACAATAGTGTTAAAAAGCACAGAACGGAAACAAATGGAGGAAGGAGCAGCATGGAGGACACAGCAGAGATGAATGGCGACGGAGAAAGGAGGGCGCACAGTGGAGAGAGAGAGAGACAGAGAGAGAGAGAGAGCGAGCGATGCATGGAAGATGGATGCATGCATGGGGAGGAGGGCCATGGCCATGCATCCTCTTTTTTGAATTTTTAGTTTAAAAAAAGCTCATGCATGGGTGAGGGGAGGAGCATGCATGGTGCACCATACACATGCGCAAAATCGTAAATATATATATAGATATTTCGGAATGTGTTTTGGAACACGATCTGGATAAAAGTGACACCAGTGCGCTCATGGACCCAGGGCTCCAGTCATGGTTGCTGTACTGTTAGGTTTGGAGCGTTGTGTGCTCCCCTTGGCATGGCCTACTTGTGTGTGACGATGGTAGTGCAAACTCCAAAGCAATTATCGCATTAAAAAGTAAGGAATGAAACCTTTTACCCAAAAACTTAATTGAAGAAACATGCACATTTAGTTTCTTCCAATTTCATGCATATAACTTGTTAAAAGATCCAATGCCATGGACCTGGAAATGAAGTAAACAATTACTGTAAATTTCTGCACAAGAAATAGTTGCTAAGAACACAAACTTCAGGGTCAAGATGCGGCAACTTAAACGGAAAAACTGACTGGTAGCATCATTATTGAAAGAAGAAAATAGTCAAAAATCGATCTGAAAAGGAAAACTGCCATGTGGAATAAATTTCCCTCTATCAACTGGATTTTAGCTGGCAAGGACTAAAGCATTGTTCAGATTTTTGCCCGAGCAGATGAGGCAGCATATATGTATTTTATTTTGCAATTTACACAGTACAGTCTCAGCTTGTGCCTACCTTGTGCCACTTTTTCATTCCCATGTGTCCATATAAACTTTCAACGTTAGCCACTTACCTGCTAGATTGATGCACAAAATTGCAGCAGCCTTCCACGCTTATCTTGAAAATGTCTTTTGCAATATTTTTTACTTACATGTATAGGCTGCAGGCTGAGTTATTATCTTGTCTCCTTGCTTCAGACTAGATTTTTTGTTGTGATCATGGCATCGCAGGTTTACAAGGGAATATTGCTGACAGGGGAGGTTGTGGCAATCAAAAGAGCTGAAGGAGGTTCCTTGCAAGGTGCAACAGAGTTCAAAAATGAAATAGAACTTCTATCTCGTGTGCATCATAGAAATCTCGTTGGCCTTATTGGATTTTGCTATGAACAAGGAGAACAGATGTTGGTTTATGAATATATGTCAAATGGAACCATACGAGAACATATTTTCAGCAAGGGTATGTTTGTCTCGATTACCTTCATTGTTGAAGCTTAAGCTATCTCTTTCAATGAACCCTCGATTTGTGTAAGAAGCTTGTTTTCATTTCCCACAAGGTTGCAAACAAAATTATAAAACTACTTTGCATCTGCCAATCGGTCACACCAGATGATGAGCTGAATAATGTTTCATTCTTGCAAGCTTGAAACAGACAGTAGTGAAGATTTTCATTGGAGGAGAAGGTTGGAGATAGCTCTTGGTTCAGCGAAAGGTCTCTCCTACCTTCACGAGTTAGCAAATCCTCCTATCATACACAGAGATGTAAAGTCTGCGAATATTTTACTGGATGACAAACTAGTGGCAAAAGTTGCAGATTTTGGCCTTAGTAAACTTGTCGATGACGGGAAGGCTCATGTTTCAACGCAAGTCAAAGGAACAATGGTAAGATTTGTTTACCTGGAAACGTTCCACTTTCTTGGATCTTTTCTACATGGTGTAATCTTACGACACAAACTCCTTTGATCTATGTATCTTGCAGGGCTATCTCGATCCTGAGTACTACATGACACAGCAGCTCACTGATAAAAGCGATGTGTACAGTTTCGGTGTCGTGCTTCTGGAGCTCGTTACTGCTAGACAGCCCATTGAGAAAGGGAAGTACATAGTCCGGGAAGTAAGGACAGCTCTTGATAAAGGTGGTTTCCAAGCGCTGCGCGCTCTTTTGGATCCTTCTCTGCGGTTCTATCCTAACAGAGATATGGAAAGCTATATAAATCTTGCTCTCCGTTGTCTGGAGGAGACTGCATCCAAGCGACCATCAATGGGTGAGGTTGCTATAGAACTGGAAATTCTTTTGGCGAATGTTTCTAGTACAGGCTTTACTGGCAGTAATGCCCATGGTAGAACGAACGATCAAGTTGAGGATACTATTAACTTAAAAAACTCTTCAGAAGCTGGCGATCCGTCATTTCACTACAGCGGTGGATTTCTGGTTCCTACAGCTATAGAACCAAAGTAGTACCTTGTTATGTACGCTTTCTTCTGCAATTTGTGGTTTGATATAAGTTGATTTCAGCTTTGCTTGGCAACTCATTGTTTTTGATACCTCTGTGCTATGGGAGACAGTCGTGATATCGTTTCTATATCATACCATAATTCTGCTGAAGGCAGTCAATAAAACTTCAGAGGGTATGCATGAAGTGGCGAAAGCCTCGGGAAAGTTACTAGGTTGAAAAGGTTTGATGGACACATATATCTGCATAGATGTTTGCCCCGAGGAGCAATTCCCAAGTGTCGGTATTGGTGTGGGTGGATTCGGCATAAGCACTTTGTATATTTTCGACCTGTCAAGAGAAAGCTAAGCTGGACCTTAAACTGAATTTCAAGAATAGGATTTCGTTCGAATCTTTTTTTCTGGATACTAGAGGTACAATGTCTCATTTAGAATGATATTAAGAATGGGACATCCTGGCCATTTTATTTGACAAGGATGTAGGTGGTCAGAGGCCAAGAAAGCGCAAAGGTTCGAACCCTATTGCCACTTGATTCTAAGTATCACGGTTTTGCTTCCAATAACATATACAAGAAGTCCTAAACATAACCTCTAGTCCATATAGGTTTTCTAATATACAACATTTACATTTGCTAACTGGTATGTACTTTTGCAAGTACACAAGGCTTGCATATTGTGGTTATTGATTTTTCACCATAGATTTATATCTTTCAATCAAGAGTGATAAAAGCCGTCTTTTTATAGTGGTCCATCTTCACCTTACATAGCTCTAGGTGGAAACATTAGCTAGCTTGCTTTCATATTTCGAAGTGTAATTGGGAATGGATCATTATTAGGCAATATTTGAAATTGCTCAAGTACATCATTGTTGCATGTACACCATCATGTATACAAAAAGGAAATTGCAACTAAAAATTTCTATTCATGTTACTCCACACTATGTCCAATATGTTTCTCCTTTCACTTTTGATATCCATTTGAAAGATCTAGATTGTATTTTCAAATTGCTTGGAATAACCATATTGTGTGTAAACATTGTGTCTAAGATACTCACCACTTGTATCGTATTTCTAAGGTCATGACAAAAATCATAGACATGGGAGCAAACCTAAATGATAATACATGATTGCAAATAGCAATGCCCCACAAAGAATATTGAATGAATCACAAATTTATCATCCATGGCTATACCTCCCAAAAGGAAATAGATGAGTAGTCTCCACAAGCAATGATTACCAAATGAATAGCAAGTATTTATATAAGCTAGAGGCGCTTAAGTGAACTTTCTACAAGTTTAAGGTTATGGAACTCGAGAAGGTTGTGTGTCACCTAGTTTGTTAAGGTTGTATGTGTGTCCATAATACTTTCCAACTAACAAAAACATGGCTCTCAACGTTGGCAATAAAAAGGATTCTTATCTATTGAAAACAATTGACTAAAGCCAATGAATGTAGTTGCAAAATGACAAGTATTGAAATATATGCTACAACATTAATAAATTGTTGAAGATGTTAGCTTTGCAAAGCAATATGCCAAAGAAAGGGACCCATAAGGAACATTTGATCAAAAGTTGTGACAACATCACACTAAAAAAATCTAATTGCTTAAGAAAACAACACAACCATAAATATAGTAGCTCCACCATATAATTCTAGTATAGTAATCTCAAATTATGCGAAAGGCACCAAGACATTAGGATACCAACTAAGCATAACGAATGCAACAACGTTAAAATTATTAATAGTGGAAAAAGACCATGTATGTATCAATGGACTTCAGGAATATGCTGTAGTAGCCAAAGGGTTTTGACAATTTGTGAGTGAATTTTTTGCGCGTTTTATTTAGATAAATTCCATAATTTCAAGCAGAAGTAGCCAATGCAGGAGTTTGTCACAGCAGCTCCATTATCCATCGATAGGCATCGACCTACGAATGTTCAAACGCAAGCGTTTGTCCCAACAGCTCTATTTCCCATCGATGGGCCTAGACCCATGATTGTTCAATCACAAGCTGAAGCTATCCCAGTCATTTACACAGGAGAAACATCCACAAGCACCTGCAGTTCAAAGGTCTACAAGACAACGATAACAACCTAATCGTTTTGTCCCTCAGGCGTTCATTAGTCATGATGAACCTGCCACTGTTGCAGAAGCACTATTAATGCCCAATGCAGACGAATGGAACGTTGCCACGGATGCTGAGTATCATTCCTGGATGAAGAACAAGACCTAGAGTCTTGTTAATCCTCCTGCAGGTATAAAGCCTATTGACTCTAAATGGATCTTCAAGCTAAAGCTTAAGCCAGATGGATCAATATCCAAATGGAAAGCTCGTTTAGTGGTTAAAGGATTTGAAGAAAGTTTATGGAATAGATTACATTGACACCTTCAGTCTAGTGGTAAAGCATCAATCTATTCGCACCTTGCTAGCTATAGCTACTGTAGAAGATCTGGACATTCACTAGATGGACATCCAGACAACATTCCTACATGGATATATACAAGAAGACATATTCATTTATCAACCAGAAGGTTATGTCCTTTAAGGCAAAGAGCATTTGGTATGTAAATTGCATAAGGCATTATATGGTCTTAAGCAAGCTCCCAAGGCCTGGTATGATAGAATAAATCAATTCTTGTTGCAGCATAACTCCACTTCTTGCTCTACAAATTGTAATATATATCTCAGACAAAAGGGGTCAAGCTATGTTATAATAGCATTATACGATGATTCCTTAATTATCAACAATTCACATTAGTTATTACTGGAAACCAAATCTCTGCTTTCATCAGAATTGAGATGACTGATTTAGGCCCAGTCCATTACCTGGCAGGGAGATTCACAGAGATCGCGCAAACAGAAGGATTACTATAAGCCAAGAGTCCTACCTAAACAATGTACTTCGCAGATATGGCATGGAGGACTGCAAGCCCATAGACACACCTATGGATCTAGGATGTAAGCTGTCCAAAGACGTGTGCCCCAGAATCCAAGCAGATCAGCAAGAAATGTGCAAGTATCCTTATCAGTCCGTCATAGGATCTATAATGTACTCCATGGTCTGCACAGAACTTGATCTAGCATATGTAGTAAGCACATTGTCTCAATACATGTCCAATCCAGGCTTACATAACTGGAAAGCTCTACAAAGAGTTCTGAGGTACATTCAAGCTTCAAAGCACTATGCTTTGAGCTACAATGGTAATACAAAAGATGCACTCACACTGACCACATATTCAGATTCCGATTGGGCAGGAGATGTGGATACCAGAAAATCCACATCAGATTATATTTGTTTCCTTGTGTAGCAGTGCTATTAAAGTCAGTCCTAAAAAGAATGAAAATCAAGCCATGATAGTGTATTCTTCTTTATCCAGTACTAGGCTACTAGCGAAAACGTTTCTGTTGCACATATCTTTCACTTCCCTTGTACCTTTGTTTGGAAGAAATGATCCATTGTTGGCAAAAGGTGACTCTAGGAACTTTACTTTCAATAAAATAAATTGCTCTATTTTTTCATATTATAAGATGTATTTGTCAACTACATAACGTTTCTCCAGAAAATAAATAAAAAGCATGTACGTGAAATGACAATTGATACACCATTAGCATTGGATGAGTATTGGCTTTGTAATACTTCTAGCTTTCATCGCAATTTAACACATATTGTAAGACCGACAAGTGATGAAGTTTCAACATTTTCACCTTTTGTTTTCAAAAATCACTTTCTTCTTTAGAACTTAATGTGTGGCTTGGAGTCCTCATGGCCTTCTATTGGATATTTCTCTAAGTCAAGATTTTTTACTTCTAACGGCAATATTAGGGAGCTTGGGGTCGCTTTTGGCTCTTTTAATTTTGTTACATCTTTTCTACAAAAGACTTTGAAGAAAAATTTGCATCATTCTGACTTATTGCCCAAGTTAGAAAAGACATGGGTTGCTTTTGACCTTCTTACACAATACTTTGCTCAACAACTTAGTTATATTGTTCTTCCCACTCTTGAAGTTACTCACTATTGAGGAATTTTGATGACACTTTATTGGATAAATTTCATTGATTAATTGGTCCAAACAATCTTGACACATATGAATAAAAAATCATGGAAAGACAAATTTCAATTCCAACATCTAATGGTAGAGTTGGTTTGATTTGTTCAATTTTGCCTGCTCCTGTATTGTTGAGAAGTTGGACTCTTGTTGCAATGGTATCTCATATTTAGCATAGTAACCAACCTATTCTTTTTTATTAAGTGGCACATGTATAAAAATTTTCTTTTCAACAAATCCTTTGTGATGCTAACGATTGATTTTCTTCAATTGCAAGGTCTAAATTGTCTCTCCTTGAAGCTTTCTTTGGTAAAAAACAAGTCCATTTAAAAAAAAAAAACTCTTATGGAGCAAATTCAATCTTTTACATTTACCACGTTTCGACATCTATCACAAATGATAGTGATTTCTATGTTGTTTGAGAGCAAACTCACATTCTACTAGAGGCTCATTGGCATTGAACACATCAATGAGTAGATCTTGTTCTCTCAAAAGAAATTCACAATCTTGGTGGGGTACCAAGGGAAGATTTCATTCCTTTTGCAATTTAAACTTAATAGATGTCTTCACAAGATATTTGATGTTTTCTTGTCTACATGTGCAGAGCCTATACTTACACATCAAGATTACACAAATGACAACATTGTCTGCTATTTTTTCAAAATGTCATCAATGGATTTCAATAGTTTTACAACATTCTCAATCACTTTTAATTTGACAACATGATATGGTAGTAGGTTCAACTGCTCCACAACTACATCTAATTCTACCAACATATTAGTTGTTGATTTGATTAAGGTTGTAGGTTTTGATTAATTTAGGCTATATGTCATAACACTAGCCTTTTGATGGTTAGATTTATTCTTTTAGTCTATTGAACTTGGATGGGTTTTCCCATCTTTTACTAATAGAGTAGGTAATTTGTTTTAGATGGTTTTTACTCTTGAGTCTTATATTTTACTTTCATATCTTTTAAGAATTTTTTGAATTTAGCAATAATGTTCATAAGGCTAATTAATATACCTGTTCGGCAAAGAAAATCATCATCATCATAAAAACAAATTAAAATTTCTCTCTCTCTCTCTCTCTCTCTCTCTCTCTCTCTCTCTCTCTCATATGGGGAGTATCTAGTTCATTATAGCCCCCCATTACTCTACACTTGCAAATACTTGGTATATTCCTAAATGGTGGAATTTTTTTTTAAACAACACCTCTGCAGTGAACGATTATGATTCACCTTCTTACCAGCCAATGGACAACCAATACATACTCCCTTCCTTGAAGCTTCACGGTAAGGCTCACTAATTCACTATTTATAAGCAAAGATTCGTTATAGGGTTCTCTCTACCTCCTCTCTTTGCTTCTCTTCTACTCTCCTCCTCTCTTACTTGCTTCTACAAAGCATTTTATTGTTGTGGCAACAACCTACCCACTTGCGATCAGCCTCTCCATACACAAAAAAGCTTCAGGTACGGTTACTACTCTTCCATTACAAGACTTGCTTGCATTCATACTACAGTATGAGGCGCATCTGGCACGCGAACTGACAACGCTGCTTGTCCCTTCAAAATATTACTTCCTACAATGGTTTTATTACAATGCTTATGTATGAAAGGCTAGTCGCTGATGGCAGCGACCTGTTTGCATCATTTAAACACATTTTTTTCTTCGCTGATAGGCGCTCATAACGTATTAGCTCTCTATTGTACCTAATGGCTATTGTTTACCAGCGATCATCGCTGTCTTGCATGATAGTATGAACATAATAAGCGTTGACAGACAACTATCAATTCGCTGGCTTGAAGTTTGAATGTATACTGCTTTTTGTACTGCTCCATAGACTACGTTACATTCACATTGCTCTATGCTTTGGCATAGATACATGATGGATATACAGCGATGAACTATCATACTTGGGTGAAGATGTGCTGGGTTCAGAATCTGATTCATATTGACATGCTTGGCAGTCAATCGTTGCTAATGCACCTATATCATCCTCAAGCTATACTTCGGAGGATGAAGGGCTTCAGTCTATAAGGATTGAGGAAGGGGAGAGGTTTGTCACACTAAGTATACCTGCATACAGTAATAAAGTAGAATATATAGATAGAGGAGATTGTGGAGTTCCAAAAATTAATGCTATTATAAGAGATCAGACTATAGATAGATACTAATAGACTCATGATCCTATGGATATTTGCATGTAGATGATGAATGATGCTTTCTATCATACTACTGCTCATACTGATATTAACCTTCTTGTTTAAGAGTAATACTACGCATTTGGTGGTATTGCTATCATCTATGATAACTATAGATACCTTACATAGTGGCCACTATGTTTTGACATATACATGCAGTCTACATTATCAGGACTTTACTCTTACCTTTCGATAAGCAATAGGAACTCGCACCAATTACAAGTATGTACTCCTGCACCTCACTCCTATTGAAACGATAAAGGTTGTACCATTCCTTATTGTAGTTTTGAAATATTATTATGGCTGTAACTAAAAATTGTTTGACACTAAAAGTAGGTATGATATTCGCCACATCAAACTCATCAATTTAGTCTTGTTGTGGCAATGCATGAAGATACAATAAGTAGCGATGACATCATGGCATTTTCGCAGGATTGAGCTTCCAATACCATCCAGGTATGGGCCTGCTCTAAAGCGTGCTTTAATTTTTCAACACCTCGACGGAGTTAAAGACAACATTCTTATAATGATTAAATCAACCCATGACAAGTTATCATTACAATTTTTGGCCCATAAAGCCAAAAATGCTTCCTATTTAAAAATATATATATATATAGCAGCTCTCAATAATTTTATTATGGTGTTTGCCCTTTCTAATTTTTACTAGTAATCAAAACTAGTCATAGAGTGTGTACACCCTGGAAAGCACGGATTTGCTCAAGGGATTTTGACACCATTACACGACTCACCAGTGGGTCAACGGATTAGTATGGCATGGATTTGCCCTAATACCGTCGTACGTGTGTCCTCGCTCACTTTAAAAATTGTTTCAAGAATACTGTTCGTACATGTTTAGCAAAGTGTCTTTTCAATATTTCGATACGTAGTTTAAATTTAAAATTGATATAGACTAATGCTTGTTACATTGATCAGTATGGCTCTCGTCCTGATACAGTAATATGACGGCTTAGACTATCGCTAAAAATCACCAATGTATGGGAAGATTGGACTATGTTTTTTTTCACTCTAAAACTACGTTGTTAAGTAGCAATGCTTATTTTGTACATGGATGACAACTGACATTCAGCGTTGACACTTGTCTTCCTCACACACTAACTCGCGTGGTTTTGTGTTGTGGGATGGTGGCAGGTATCAACTGGATGCCTTGAAATAAGTCTTGCTTTATGGTGCTTTACTATACTGTATTTATTTTTCAACTATATTGTACCTTGTTGGCTTATGAATAAAGGTTTCAAAGGGTTTGGTCTTGCTTTAGCAAGAGGAACTATGTGATTGCTTTAAACTCTCTGTCTCTCTCGTGACAAAAAAGAGCAACAAACACCTTTCACAATATTTTGCTCCTTAAATTTTTTTTATTACATGTGTGCGCACGTGTGTGTGTGTGTGTGTGCCTTGAATAAAGAGCAAAGAACAGCTTTTGCAATCCTTTGATTGTCATTTTTTATCTTACATCTCACTCTCTAGCAATAAAAGAGCAACAAGTAGCTTTCATTGATAGTTTGCTCGTCGTTTTTTTTTTAAACATTTTTGCATTTAAATTATTATTTTCTTAAGATTTTGCCATTGTCCTTTTTGAGAACTCTCTTTGTCATGATATGAGTTATGAAGATTCTTACTTGCGCATTGTCATGATAAAATTCATTAGAGGCAACACAATTGTATATTGAACTTTTTGAGGCACCAACTATTAACAATCTAAAATTTAAAACAATATTTTTCTAAGAAAACTAAGACTGTGTTTCTTTCATGTATATCATGAGATGATAATCGACAATAATGTCCTCTTCAAAGACATCAACTTCTTTCATGAGATGATAATCGACAATAATATCCTCTTCTAAGACATCAATTCTTTCATATACATTCCAAGGCAGTGTTTGACAATGCTTTCCACAATGATTTCACATCTAGAACAATGGCTTTTCAAGCAAACCCTGGGGCATTAACTTGCATGTCATTGTAATATAGATCATTGGAGGCAATGCAACTATATATCAACTTCTTGAAACAATGTTTATAAAGAAAAGCCTGCCGCATTTTTGACAAAAACAATTAGAATGTTAAAGCAACATTTTCTTGAAGAAACATTTTGTTGAAATGACAATTCCAAGATTTTAGTTTCTTCTAGACATACTCTTAGGAAATGATTGAAAAATATCCACTTCTAAGATAACACATGATAGCAATATCGACTTCGAAGACGCTAGTTATTTGAACTTCCATTTAATTTCTTAGGGCAATATTTGACAATGATATCCAAAATGATTTTCTTCAGATGAATCTTGAGGCATTAACTTGCATGTAATCGTCAAAAAGATTATAAGTGACACAATGGTATATTCAACTTTTTTAGGAAACAATTTTAAACAATAGCAGCTGCATTTCTAACAAAAATTGTCTAAACCTTGAAGCAACATTGTTTTGTAAAAATGTTCGGTAAATTAACTGATTCCAACTGTTACGTCCATGTCCAGTTACTTAGGATTCAAAGTCATTCTAGAAATGGTGTATTAGGCCTCTATCAAGATTGTTAGTTACACCTTGAAATTTGGCCAGCTTCGAAATTAATAACCTTGAGAAAGCCCAAGCACTCTAAGGAGCGGTACATGGTTTTGAAATACTATATGCATGATGTGGGGTATCAATAATAGCCAGAGTTATGTTTGGTATGATGTGGGGTTGCATGGACACATGAACATGCACTTCATGAGTATATAGAGCCATGTAAGAACTCGTCCTACTCCATATTGAGTCGAGTTTCAATTACCAGCTCCCTCTTCTAATTAGCATTCACACCCTATGGTCTAGAGTTGAAGCTACTATTGTTCAATCTCTAGCTTCTAAGTGGTTGGGTAATTTGGCTCCAATGTCACTCCTTTTGATGCTTTGTAAGTAAGATATACATGTTTATCCTTACACTAAGGCTGTGTTTTTAATATATACTTCAAGGTAACCATTAACAACAATATCCACTTATAAGACAAAAATTAATAGCAATATCTACTTTTGAGATATCAGTCCTTCCATCTATATTCTAAGGTAGTGTGTGATAGCAATATTTCCAATGATTTTCCATCCAACACTATATTCTTCAAATAAGTTTGAGACAACAAATCAAGCAGTAATTAATGGTGCATTGAAGGGGTAGAAAGCAAATGATCGATATATCATTTAAAAGATCTGTAAAAGAAAACAAAAAGCCATAATTTGGATTTGATCCAAATGTGCATGAAGTAGGCCGAATGCTCCACAAGCATACAAATGAATAATACATGCACAGTCAAGCTATATCTCTCACAAGGAGAGAGAGAGAGAGAGAGAGAGAGAGAGAGAGAGAGAGAGAGAGAGAGAGAGAGAGAGAGAGAGAGAGAGAGAGAGAGAGAGAGAGAGAGAGAGAGAGAGAGAGAGAGAGAGAGAGAGAGAGAGAGAGAGAGAGAGAGAGAATTCAAGATGCCACCAATGAGTTCCAAAACTCTTAACTAACTCAATGAATGGTGAATTACATTACACTTTTATGGTGTAGAGCACTTTGGCCCAAATGAATCTTGGCCACACACTTATGCAAATCAAACACCTCCCTTGATCAAGATCAATGATAATAAAGCAACCTTAACTAGTTTCAAGGGTCCATAATTCACCTACACATTAGACCAATAAGAGAGAAATTCTTGTGATTGCCTTTACATTTAAACATGTGCTAAATGGTAAAATATATTAAATGAGCACCTAGAACTTGGCCTATCATATTAGACCTCATATAGTAAAGTTGGCATGTACTTTATTTTTTCACGAGATCCTTTAAGAGCACTAGTTTTTTTACATGATCAATCTATCAATATGATAAAAGCACTCATAATTACGTGAGATCATGACAATAGCTCTAGATATGTATTGTTATTTGGAAAATATTTCAACGCGTGTGCATCACTACAGATAACAATACTTTTCTAGCTACTCACATAGTTATTGGGAACATCTCATTGTAATCAAAGATATAGTACTATATGTTGTTAGGATGCTCCTCTATCTCTTGTGAGTGATTGATCCATAGCTTGGGGGCTAGATCCATTCGATCTAGGTTTTGTTGGGTTGGTTTGTCCACCATCTGATTCCCTTGTGTTGCTTTGTTGCAGCTTGCTTGGCTACTGTATCCTTGGTGAGGGACTTTATAGTGGTATCAAAGCCAAAGCTAGGCGGTTTTGCTGTTAGAATATGCCCAAGATAGGGACAAACATTATGCTAATATAAAAAGATCACCTCGAGATTTTCAAGTGGGAGATTGGGTGTACTTACAGATATCGAAGGATTCTAACGTAATGTGCACCGACAAGCATTACATATTGTCCGCTAGATATAGACGACTGTATAAAATCTTCTAAAAGATTGGATCCTTGGCTTACTAGTTGGACCTCTCAAAAGGAACGCAAATGCACCTAGTTTTTCACGTAAGTCAATTTAAGAAAAGTCTACGTGAAGGAGAACATCTTGATTTTGGAGATCGATTGGACCTGTTAGATAAATCTTCAACTGTGACTCGACTTGACCTTGAAAGGATCTCGGATACTAGAACTAAATGATTAAGAAATCGTATAGTTACTGAGCAGCTGATGGGATGGAAAGGTCATACGGATGATCATGATTCATGGGAGCAGGAAGTAGCTTGAAAAGGAACTTCCCTAACTTTCAGTAACTGATCTTAGATTATTATCCTGCTAGGAGGTCATTAGGCCTAGCTCGACCCATAATTCGATTATGATTATGAGGGGTTTGGGGCCCTCATGTGTTTATGGTCATAATTAATGGTTGGAGGCCTATAACTCAAGATGGTGGATTTTATGGGTCTATCAGTGACTCGTAGGGGAACTGGATGATGTGGCCCAATTAGTTTGCAGATGTGTCTAGTGAGGTGTCACAATGCACTACTACTGGCATTGCATGGGCCTTGGAGGGTAGAAGTATACCCATTGGGCTCTCACTAGTGTATGCTTAATTGTGATGTTAGTAGATACATGCTGTTGGGATGACTCCTCTATCTCTTGCGAGTGATTGATCCATAGTTGGGGGCTAGATTCATTCGATCTAGACTTGGTTGGGTTGGTTTGTCCACCATCTGATGCCCTTGTGTTGCTTTGTTGCAGGTTGTTTGGCTATTGTATCCTTGGTAAGAGACTTTAAACATGCAATTTTTGCAAAGGCTTAAATCCTCAACTAAGCAAGAACAAGCATTCAAAAGCAAATGTAAAGGTTTGAAAGCACAACAAAACAAGAATTTGTGGATTTGAGTAGTGAGTTCCTAGAAAAATTATAGCATGATTGTCAACTGTTGTTACAACCAAAAATAAAAGCTATGTACTTGAGGAGACTAGGACATATTCTAGACTAACATGCAATATATAAGTGCAAGTTGTCTATTTTTTTTGTAATCGATTTATTCCTTCGTTGTTGAGGAGTTGTCTAGAGATCTAGTCAACCCACAGTAACAAACGAATAGCATAAACAATAATTGACAAAATCAACTGAAGAAAGTTAAAATTTATAAAAGGCCATCTCATATTGGTTTTAGAACTCCTTGAAAAATCCTCATCACTTTAGAAAAAAACGCTATATCAAAAAAATAATGAATAAATAAATAGAAACGCAGACAAGTAAACCCAAATAGTCAAGGAAATTTTGGTTGATGTTAAGGCAAATTCTTTTCTTCGTCATCACGGTGGTAAGCTCTATGTAATCCATGGCGAGCGAGATGTGCCTCCAAGACCATTGATCTATCTGAACTACACAATTGTCTAAAGTATAAGCTTTGAAAGTGTGTACATTTTTTTTTGCTATAGATGACTAGTAGTACTAATTAGCATGCGACACGTGCAATAGAATCCCTAGATTGTAAGATTAGAAGAGAGTTTGTATATGTGTTTGCGGATGATTTGCAATCTACATTACTGCCTAGTAGAAATGGTGAACACCAAAATCTTCTCATGTTGATAAGCGGTCATATAGAATGAGTTTGAGAGAGGAATAAGACGTAAAGATGATGCTAGAGGATTATCTTGCACATGGGCGAATTGTAAATTTACATGTTGGACTTGTAAATTGTCGATTGTAATATTTCAATGGCTTACATCAGATTGTGGTGCTTATCATGAACTTGTAATTGGTAAGGAGTACTGGGTCTTAATTTAGAGGCTACTACACCACTCTCCTAGTCAATGAGACATGTGCCACACGCGGTATGGGAACACTTGTCCTGTACATGAGTGACACTTGTCAATTGAAAATACTAGCTTGCTTGCTTGCTTGTGTCAAGGTACTACCAAATGGCAAGAGCAGGTGGCTAATAACATGAACTAGAGTCAAGTGGGTGCTTGAGGTGGAGGGGTATGGGAACTAGAAGAGGGAGAGCCTCTCTAGTATGCCTGACTTTCTACTATGTAACTATGGTCATGGGAGGAGACTTTGCAATAGTGCTCTTTAGTGTTTGTGTGACAAGATCTTGCTATGTACTTTGAAGAGGAATTAAAAAAGTGTCATCTCTTAGGGTTTTGTTGGTTTCAACATTATTTTAGAATTGCCAATGCATTTACTATTTAAGTCCACCAATAAGATTATCTATCAACAAGAACATTTTCTTGCTGCTTTAGATTTTCCACTTTTGATTAGAAAAAATTTGACTGGAATTAGCACATATATTATGACAAATATAGCTAGAGACAACAATGACATGCAATAAAGAAGATGATCTAGATACAATGATATATGGTCTCCTAATTTTCTTTCTACTTATTTTAAAAAAAATAGTTTATTAATGGGTAAAAATGTTCACAAAAAAGTCGTATCTTGGACCACATTTTAGTTTTATAGTCACTAGCTTTTTCTAGTTAGTTACATACAACTTGGCTTTTGTTTGTGAACCTTGTAGATATTTCTCTCTAATACTTTTAAGCCCAAAAATATTATATTTATAAGAATCTTCACATACCAAATAGATACACATACACAAAATTTGTGCATAAACTAGATAAAGTATTCATGTCATGGATCCACGTTAAAAAAAATGTACCATTGTACAAACTACCTACATATTGCATAATGTACTATTATATTGAAAAAATGGCAAAAGCTAACATACATAACAAGTTTTAAAAATGGCAACTATACCTTTATGAGAGAGTCCATTTTGACATGAAATTGAACAAAAAGGAGGCGGACTTGAAGTTGCTCCACTCATCCTTGGTGAGATATTTCTTAATAGATTTATTATCTTCTCGTCATTGCAAAGAACCTAGACCACATCCAAATATTTAGTCCTTGTGAAAATTTGGATTCAATTTATAATATCGTCTTCAAGCTGGACCTTTACACATGTAAATCAATAAGATAATTGAAGGCAACAATTGCTCAATGTAGAAAACCACAACAGTACCACAAGAATGCTTGGATGCATGAATTCTAAGACGGATTGTTATATATAATTAATAGCTTTGGGAAGATTTTCTATACCTATGAAACATGCATCCCACTCAATGTACATAAGCATGGCCATTTAATATGTAGTTTCCTATGAAGCATTCAAGATTAGAACTGAAATTTCAACAACACCAATTTGCAATTCTTTATTGAAGTTTTTTTACATTGAATCCTATTTCTAGAATTGTTGAAGGAAGGTCGACACTTGAGAAAAATTTAATCTTTCACCTATGATTGGGCTTAGACTTGTGATATTGACATGAAAGTTGAAGTGACATAACTTCACAATACTCCCAAACACTCTCAAACAATTTGAGAGTATTTGGGAGTATTGCTTATTCTTACATACCTAAGGATTCAAGGAGCAAATTGGATTCTAAGGCGACCAAGTGTTTATTTCTTGGTTATGATAATCAAGAGAAGGGATACAGGTTATATGACTTGGAGGGTAAGAAAATAATCATAAGTAGGGATGTAGTCTTTGATGATGAATCAACTCATAAAGATACAGAGATATATTTTGATAAGGATCAAGACGGAGGAATCCCTATATTATGTGATGAGTTATTACAAGAACCTGAATCAACACATGTATCGTCTACGCCAATTCAAGAACCTAGAGTGACTTTCGTTGAGATAGGAAAGAGGAAGGAGAGGTCAAGTATATGGGATACTTATTCACCTTCTACTTCACCAGGCAGGAAGCATCCTACATCAGAAGCTAGAAGATTGCCTAGGTGGTACTATGAAACTATCGAGGATAGTGTTATTATGGAACAGGGAGAATCCAGTACACATGGAACTAGGAGATCAACTAGACTTGAAAAGCAACATGAAGATCAAGATCGACAGGAGGATCATCATGAAGATGGGGATGTACATTTTGCATATATGGCCACAATATTAGAAACCAAGAATCCATCTACTTTTAGAGAGGCTGAAAAAGCGGATATTTGGAGGAAAGCTATGGATGAGGAGTACAACTCAATCATGAAGAACAAGACTTGAAGACTTGTTCAGTTACCTACAGGTAAAAAGGCCACTAGATGCAAGTGGGTCTATAGAACTAAGTACAGATTGGTGGCAAAAGGTTATGCTCAACAGGAAGGGATTGACTATGAGGAAACTTTTGCACCAGTTGCTAAGTCTGCTACTATGAGGACTGTTTTATCATTGGCAGCTCAATTTGGATGGGATATTCAACAAATGGATGTAAAGAGTGCATTCCTAAATGGATTTCTAGAGGAAGAAGTCTACATGGAGCAGCCAGAGGGATACATAGTAGCAGGACATGAAGACAAGGTTTGCAGGTTGGACAAGGCACTATATGGACTTAAGCAGGCACCCAGGGCGTGGTACACGAGGATTGACACATACTTTGAGGAGCTTGGCTTTCAAAGAAATAGTTCGGAGCATACACTTTATGTTTTGATTAGGGATAGTCATACTGTTATTGTAGTGATGTATGTGGATGATCTTATAATATTTTCTTGGGATTGAGGTATGGAGAGTAGCACAGGGACTATTTATTTCTCAATCTAAGTATGCTTATGAACTTCTTGAAAAGTTCAATATGTTAGAGTGCAAGCCTATTTCTACACCATATGATAGTGGATGTAAGCTTACTAAAGTTGAGGAAGATCAGGATGTAGATGAGACGTTATATAGAAAGCTTGTTGGAAGCTTAATCTATCTAACTACTAGAAGACCAGATATTGCTTATGCTGTGAGTATGGTTAGTCAGTTTATGGCTAAGCCTAAGCAGATTCTTTGGAAAGCTGCTAAGCGAATACTCAAATATATCAAGGGCACTTTGAGATTTGGTATTTTCTAAGTTACAGGGATATGTGGATGCTAATTGGGCTGGAGATGCGGAAGACCGAAGATCTTCTACAGGTTATGTTTTTAAGCTTGGTTCTGGTGCTATCTCTTGGAGTTCAAAGAAGCAGCATACTATTGCTTTATCATCTACAGAGGCAAAATATCGAGCTACTACAAGAGCAACATGTGAAGCAACATGGTTGCGAAGGATTCTACATGATCTACACATGGTACAAGATTCACCTACAGTACTTCAATGCGACAATCAGAGTTATATTAAATTGGCAAAAAATCCAGTTTTTCACAGCAGGACAAAGCATATTAAAGTACAACAACACTTCATCAGAGAGAAAATTCAAAGTGACGAAGTGGAGCTTATCTATTGCCCTACGGAAGAACAAGTCGCAAATATCTTTACCAAAGGTCTTGGCAAAGAAAAATTTCAAAAGTTTAGAGAACTTTTAGGAGTAATAGATAACAAAGTAAACATTTAGGGGGAGTGTTAGGAATTAATGTTTATTTGATACCCCTTAATGGTGGTTTGGCCATGCATGTGTGCTATTTTTAGGAGCCATTCTATTTATAGTAAATTTATTTTTTAAGGCTTATGCATGTAGGTGGGTGCACTACAAATAGACTAGGATCTATTTAGTACTTAGAAGTTCATTTTTGGTTCTTACCATATAGCTTTTGTTATTTTGCTATTTACTTTAGGCTCATTAGCTTTTATCAATCATTAAGAAACTATATAAGAAGGCTCCATTCAATTCTATTATGCTAGAGCAATTGTTTTTTTTTCCTATGATCTGAATTCTCTCTAAAGGATAATTTTAATACTCATTAAAATTGTTTAGTAGCTACTCTTATGGTAAATTGCAATCTATTAGCATTAAATAGAATGAAACGTTTAACAAAATGTTTATTTGTCATTGAATCATGCATTAGAAGGGTAATGTCATGCCTTGTGATCTTGACCCATAGGAACTTTGCCTACTCGTCTCGTTTGACTAGCAAGAATACTTGTTGCATAGTTGCCCATAAACGCGTTTCTGGGAAAAAAAACATTTCTAAAAATGCAACTTTGGATCTAGTATCGCTAATGATTCTTTTTGCAATTTTAAAACTTCATCTTTCAACACTATCCCAATTAGTACACACAATCCTATTTGTATTTTCCATATGCTCTTTTTCCAAGGAGCTATATATTGTTAGAAATGTATAGATCTTATGGAGTAAACAACTTTCAAGCTATGGCTTTAGTGAGGATATGATGAAAAGTGCAAAATCATCACTTAGTCTATAAGTGAGAGACGTATGAGAACCTTTTCTTCTTCCATTTGTTTAGGGTAAACTCAAAACAATCATAGTCAATCTTTGTTATTGAAGCAAATTTCAATCTAGATATGTGGAGGTAAGAATCAGGGTCACAATCTACTAACAAAAACATTGTACAATAAATGATTGCACTGGAAGGCTAGGAATAGGGAGGAGCGTATTGGGCACATTCACAATTCTAGGATTTAGGATTTGTGTATAATGTTGAAATGAAAAGGGAAAGTATAGAGGAAGGAGAGAATCCAACTCAATTACATCTGTCAGTGTGAATGTCTACCACCACTTGTCATTTTTTGGATGCTTGAGAAGATCTTCAAGCATTGGTGAACTGGAAGTTATTTATGAAACCATGATCACGACCATTGTGGGGATTATTTGCTTAATCAAGGTATGCTTTTGAGTGCATAGGCACACATCAAGGTATGCCTTCAAGGTACACATGCACACATTCCATGATATTCCTTGGAATCTTGCTATAACACGACAAGCCATTTTAAATTTTTATCCTTGAAAAAATCCAATAGGGATTGATACACTTAAATTGGACTCTCTATGTACCAAAAACTAGGTGAATGCTATAAAGTCCAGTAGACTCTTGATACGGCTATTGTGTGTGTCTCTATAAAAGAATAAATATCTCCTTGATCAAAAAAATCTTGTAAGTCACCCTCTATAGAAGAAGAGAGACAACCATTATAGTTCCATAAGCCGATACACAACTGGAAAGTTTTGGGCTGCATAAAATTGACATGCCTTGAGTGTCACATGTACCTTGAATCCCTTTGCCCAATGTAAATGGTAAATTGTAATTATTAAATTGTAAATGGCTAAGTCACCGGCCTGTGGAGACAATTGTAAATTGCAATTGAAAAAATCTGTTATAGTGACTAAATCCGAGATGGCCAAGGGGGTACTGGGTCTCATGAGAGTCTACTGGACTAACCTCCTAAGAAGTAGGAAGGATTGACCGGTCAATGTGACACGTGTCATATGCTCACTGGGACACTTGGTCCAGTGCATGAGTGACACTTGTCGAACGGTCAATGGACGGGTCAATAGGACGTGTCGTATGCTCATTGGGACACTTGGTCCAATGCATGAGTGACGTGTCAGACTGTCCACCTACTAGCTTGCCTATGTGTCAGGGTACTGCCAAGTGGCAAGTGTCGGCTGTGCATGGAGTTTGCCATATGTCGACGTTAGGATGTGTCAAGGTTAAGGGGTGCTTGAGGGGATATAGGGTGAGCCTTGTCAGGCATTCCTCATTATGATTATGGTATTCCTATGCAGCTATGGTTGGGAGGAGACTTGTAGCAGAGCTCTCATGTTTGCTTGTTGATCTATGTACATTTGCTTGAGATTAATAAAGTAACGGATTTGCCGGGCAATTCTGTGTATTTACTTAGGGTTTGTGAGTTTGTGTGCAACATTTTGGTATCAGAGCAGTTACTTTCAAGACTTGTGTGGGATTTGGCAACTTCAGTTAGGGTTTGGAGCATTCTTGGAGAGCTAGCGCCCTACTGTAGGTGATCTGTTGGTAGGTTTGGAGCCCATAAGATAGCAGATTGAAGCCCTATGGTGGATTGCTGATCTTCTGGCAGCCTTTGAGCATTTTCTACTACGCGGCTTGATTATTCTCTTCGCTTTTGTGAAAACCCAGCCCACATAGGATTTGTAACTCTGTTTGTAACTTCTTCAATACTCAGTATTTTTCAGATCTGTCAGTTGCAATAAGCTTCTTGTGGTAGGTCGCTGGTAGGGTAAGGCTTTTCGCCTTTTGATTCGGTGATCATCCATAGTTTTTTGCCAATTGTCAGTTTGAAACCCTAGTTTGCTGGTTTTTGGAGAAGAAGAGTCTATGTGTAGTTAGAACTTGGCTGTAGGAGATCTATTCTATTCAGTTCTTCTAGGAATTCAGAGCAACTTATCTGTGTAGTGATTTGAGGTGCTGAGAGCTTGGTTTTGCTTTGTTTCTGCTACCTATCTTTTTGCTATGGCATCCGCAAGCAACACCAGTCAAGATTCACAGAGATTAGATGTTGTATGTTCCAAGGTGGATACTATCGAAGCTACTCTTAAGCTGATTTTGGAGCAACTCAAAGGTAAAGGGGTTAGTGTTCCTGAGAGAGTCAGTGGTACATCTATGGAAGCAGAAAGGACATTGTCAACGGGCCATGAAGCTGAGTTGGGGTTTCGAAAGAGAAAGCTACCTACTATCAAAGATTTAAAACCTCCGAAGTTCACTGGAGCAGTATCTATGAGAACTACTGATGCCGTTGAGAATTGGTTGCAAAAGTGGGAGAAAGCATTCCAGATGTGTGGCATAGACGATGAAACTGAGATGATTGCTGAAGCCACATATCATTTTCAAGAGTCAGCACAAAGGTGGTGGAGGAAGGTGGAAAAGGATGACCTAGTTCCAACCACATGGGAGGCATTCCGGCAAATGTTTGCGCAAAACTGGATGCCTATGGATGAAGACAACAGAGCCATGCAACAATGGTCTTATTTGAAGCAGGGTATGCAGGATTATGCAGACAAGTATCGAGAGGCTTTGTTACGCATTCCTCAGGAAGTTCCTATGTACATGCAAATATTTCACTTTGTGGAGGGACTTCGAGAGAGTATTCGCCCTTTTGTGCGGAAGGAGCAATCTCATGATTTGCGGGGAGCCATCCAGATGGCTTTGTATTATGAAGATGGGAAAAAAGGGCCCGGATCCTGTTGCGGTAGCGCGTATGTGTGGATTATCGAGGTTTGAACACGATAACGGTTAAACATTGATATCCTATGCCACGTATAGATGATTTGCTTGATGCCTTGTCAAGTGCCACTGTGTTCAGTAAAATAGACCTAATTGGTCGTAGAATGCAAGGAACTATTGGAGTAGTTCTGAAAGATGAGGCATGCTGATAGCGCATTTGGGTGTCTATCTTGGTAAACACTATACCTGTAATTTAGCCGAGGCTAAGGCTTTGATAGCTTGCCAAAAGCAGATATCTCACTTATTAGTATTCGGTGATTCTGTGTTGATCTGTAATCTATCAACCCGTTTGTGGACTGTTAGGAATTCTATCGTGACAATTTACGTCAAAGAAATACAGAAGTTAATGGAGCACTTTATTTCTGTTACAGTATCTCACGTGCAGCGGCAGCATAATAGTGAAGCAGACTGGTTGGCTAACCAATCTTTTGACCGTGACGTGTTTTACAATTGTGAGCCGGTAATGACATATGCTGAGTTTTACGCAAATGATCAAGATGTATGGAGAACATTGAAACCTTATTTGCATTTTGGCGCGAGATGGCTGAAAGTTGCTATCCAAAGATTGAGTTGTTTAAACCCCCGACCTGTTATGGTCTGTCCTTTACAGTTCATACTTTTTCCTCCTCCGTACTTGCAAATCTCCAAGGCTTTGGAGAGGAGTGGGTACGTAAGGCAAAGGAGGTGGGAGAAGGAACGTAGTCAAGTAATATTTTCTTGAGGTCCATGGGCCATGTGGCACCATTTTATGGCCCCACATGGTATGAAAGGCCTAGAAGGGACAAATGGGGCCTCGCCCCACCTGTCCTTTTTGCATGAGGAAAGTGGAAGAGCTTTTGGGGAGGGGGTAAAGGAAGTACGTTCATTTTCCTCTACCCCATTCTCAAAGTTGCTTGTAGGATTCCTTTGTGCTCAAGTCTACTAGTTTTCTTGAGCCCTTCTTCTCTAGTTATCAGTTTTTAACGGTTTGGATACCATTGTTTTCCGTTTTTCCTCTAGCTTTTTGTTACAAAACTGCTTTTACCATGGACACTCCCATGGATGTTACCCAGGCTCCAAGTCCCCCGAGGACTGATATGGAGCAAATGACACGTGCAATAAAGTTGCAAGAACAAACTATCGACATGCGCTCCAAGCATGAACAGGCGGAGACCGAGTTGTGGGCTATGTCCCAATCTCAGCAGGCTCTCCTCAACCCGATGTTTACCCCAGAGTTTTTCACTGGGGAGAAAAAGGACAAACACCAAGACATGGTCTTGGCATGGCTTGATCGATGGTCTTCACATTTTTCCATGCACTACAATCCCAAGTACTTGGGATGACTTCCAGGTAGCCTTTAAGGCCGCCTTTATGCCTGTCCTCGACGATTTTGAGTATTATCATTGATTTGCCACGTTGCAAATGGGGACGAAACCCTTGGATGTCTACTTGCAAGACTTCCAAGAAGTTGCTTTGTGGTTTGTTAATTGTATTGACGAAGTGCTTCTAAAATTGCATTTCATATTGAGCTTGCCCAAAGAATATCAGTTGGAGGTCCGCCAAAATCAGCCACAATCCCTTGAGGATGTCGTGAGTTTCGCTCAAATTTTTTATGATAGGCACACAATGACCCGCAAAGAGCAGTAAAAGCCTGAATCCAAAGACAAACCCTCTTCAAGCCCTCCTTTTAAAAAGGGCAAAGAGAGAGTTGTTGATGAAGCTTCCCCTTCGAGAAAGAAAAAGAAACGCCCTCGGTTGGAGAGAGCTGACTTTGACACTGCCAAAAGTGGCGAGTTGTGTTTCTCCTGCACGGAGAAGGGGCACCTTTTGAAGGACTGCCCGAAGAAACGAAAGAAAGGAGGTCGCTCTTTCAAGGCTCCAGGTAATTTCTTCCATTTCTTGTATAGATGTATAGGAAACCGTTTGTAGCAATAGTGTCAGACTCCACATCTGAAACTTTACTTGGGTGCAGCAATCCGCAATGTCGATCCCTGACAATTTTCCTGCATGTACAAACATCAGAGCACATGAAATATGGTGGAGCTGGCTGCCTTGTCTCCTCCCAACCTTTGTTGCATAGATTATGATCAGGAATGCCTCTCTCTAGGCTCACTTATGCACAATCCTCAAGCACCCCTTAACCCTGACCTTTCCTAACATCGACACATGGCCAATTCCATGCACAGTCAACACTTGCCACGTGGCAGTACCCTGACACATAGGCAAGTGAGTAGGCTGACATGTGTCACTCATACACTCTTCTGGACCAAGGGTGCAGTCCTTTACCAGGATGGTAGACCTGTGGCTTTTGAAAGCAAGAAGTTGGACCTAGCTCAAAGTAGCCCTGGTATACAGAGGACACTTGACCTTATTACGAGAGAATTTTATTGGCCAAAAATGAAAGGTCATGTCGAGACATATGTTCAAAAGTGTGAACAGTGCCAAGTAAATAAAGTGGAAAGACTCAAAGCAGCTAGTCTGTTACATCCGTTGGAAATTCCCAGCAAGAAGTGGGAAAGTATTTCCATGGATTTTGTGGTTGGACTTCCTAAGTCTGGGAAGGATCACGATGACATTTGGGTAGTAGTTGACAGGCTAGCCAAAATGGCACAATTTATTCCAACAAAAATTACTGTCAAAGCTTCAAAACTTGCTCAACTCTTCGTTGAAAAGTTGTTCAGGTTGTATGGTTTGCTGAACGATATTGTTAGTGATCATGATTCCAAGTTCATTGGCAAGTTCTGGCAGGCAGTCTTTGAAAGACTGGAAACTACTTTAAGTCTATTGTCTATGGATCACCCAGAAACCGATGGTCAGACCGAACATGTCAACCAATCGATGGAAGATATGCTTCACGCATATTTCCAAGCAACAATCAGATTGGGAAAAGTGCCTCCCAATGGTTGAGTTCGCTTACAATAGTATGAAGCATTCTGCCACTGGTTTTAGTCCTTTTATGCTCTTGTACTCCTTTCAGCCTCGTTCCCCTATCTTCGTTGGACTCAAAGGTCTCAAGGTATAGGCTGCAGTAGATTTCTTGCATGATATGCAGGAAATGTTGCAAGTGTCTAGGGAAAGCATTAGATCGGCTCAGGATCGAGCCCAATTCTATGCTAACCAAAGCCGCGCTCCTCGAGAATTTGAGATCGGTAATTGGGTGTATCTTAGAATCCCAAAAGACTCTAAGACACTTCGAACGGGAAAATGTCCGAAGCTATCTCCACATTTTAGTAGTCCTTTCAAAGTTCTTAACAAGATTGGTAGGGCTGCGCATCACAAGGGGCATGACGCAGGTCTGGCATTATCGACATGTTTGGGTGCCACGCATCACCATCTTAGGTGGTCACGTGTCGCCGGCAGGACCGTGCTTGATGGGACCCACTATGTTATGCCTATATAGTGGTGGGGTTTTCCTCTTTCCATTCACTCAGTCTCCCCCCGAGTTGGTGGATGGAGAGCACGTGCATTAGCCAGGATGTATCTCCAGGCCAGAAGATGTATGCTAGGGAGAGCCAAGGGCGATGGCTGGTGGTATGGGACGCCAGTTATTGCAGGCGGCTCGACTAGGCATGATTATGTCGATAGCTTCAGTGCATGGGGGTGGGTCGGTTGTGACCCTATGGATGGGCGGATACGGTGTGTCGTCACTGGTATGGGGTGTGCGGTAACCTTCAAGGCAGTCGGAGATCTAAGGGAGTTGTAACAGGACTCCATGCTAGGTCCACGGTATGTGGCCGCTATCGCAGCAACACTCTCTATCATATCCCCCCAAACAGGAGTCTTCGCTAGATGAAAGGAGAGGTCGCACTCCCAACCTCGTTAAGACACCTATAGGCATTTACCCACCCACATGGATTAACCCCGACAATCAACTTCAAGACGATCTCAACAATCCCCAAGAATCTCCATAGGACAATCTTGATCTCACAGACTTGAAAATGATCCTGAAACTTACATCTCCACCACTCCATTCTCCACTCACTCAAGTTTTCACCAGTACAACCCCCATTCCATTCCAAGCTCTTCTACCATTCCCTTTAAGCAATATTGTGGCCACGGGCACCCTCTGCGCACGTCGAGCACCCTTTGTGGGCCCCCTTCGTGCATGTCGGGATTTTCAATCATCTCTAGTAGCTACAATACAACATACACTACATGTTGCATGATAGAGTCACTCTTAAGGCCCAAAGTAAGGCAGCCAACCTAACAAGGCAAAAAATTGAAGTCTAGGCTACCACACGAATAGCTAAAACCAAGCAACAATTCCAAGAATTGCAGCAGCAATACAAGGATTTGATTAGAAAACAGGACAATTTTAAACAAGCCCCCACAATCTGGGAGAGTGAGCGCTCCACACTTACGACAGCAACCACTAATGCCCACGACCAGTCATCTGATGTACAGCAACAACTTGAGGAATTATTGAAAAGTACGAAGGTACATGCGACGAGCTTCAGCAAAGCAAACAAAAGCACAACCAAGTGTTGTTGCCGATGAATTCCAAGTGTAAGGCCCTAGATGAGTTGTCATTTTCCGAGGCAAGGGCCAATGAATATGCACACCAATTGTAACGAATACAACAAGAGCTCGAAGCGCTGATACCTTCTGATGGTACCATCATAGCACCACTTATGAAGGTGCCATAAAAAAGGTGGAATATTATGAAAGGGTAACTGATGAATGGCAAAAAAACAACAAACTACGAGGCCAAAATGCAAAAATTATTGGAGAGCGCTGAGCAGGAAAGAGATGCACTTATACAACCATCGTCAGCCAGGGAAGAGAGAGTGGCTAAGCCAAGCAGCTAAGCAACGAGCTATCTCTCTCTTTCCACATCGCGGCATCCTCCTCCGTTGCCACTAACCTTCTATGTACTATATTCAAGGTAGCCTCCTCGTCACCCCACCTTGACACCACATGCCAACCTTCTTACCATTATCCACTTCTGATAGTAATCTCATATACAATTTTTGCAGAAAAAAAAACATCAAGAGGTAAGTTGCAATAAACATAAAGAGAGAGAGATTAATTTGTTGCTGCTGTGCTTTTTATGCTAGCAAATTATACATAGAAGTACTTTCACTTTAGCAAATCATTACAAGATGCAAGTAAGAGGACATCAATATGAACCACAAGAGGCCATGGACTCTTTTGTTTGCTTTCATAATTTAAAAGTGTCAATTTGGACTGATTTGTGATTTCTAATAGCATAGATTTACAAAGATACATCTTTCCCTAACTGTACTCATGACTAGTTCTTCCTGAAGCTTTCTATGTACAAAACAAATGCTCACACTCAGTGCAACTTGATATTATATTAGCATTCTAGTTCCAGTGGTGTTAAAAACCTCTACATCAAAGTTTTATTAGTACCACATACAAGCAGATTCTTTAATTTCAATCTCCAGAAACGACAACATTAAAAGAGTGAAGTCACAACCTCAGCTTTCAATGCACTGATTCTGTTTTGATGATACTGGATTTCATCTTCCAGCTGGGCAACGTGACCAACCTCTACCTGAAGCTTTTCTTTTGTAATTCTGAGATAAGAAAAATTATTCGTATCATGTACAATATAATCTCTGTTTCATGTCTTTCTAATCAGTAACTTAGGAAATGAAGGCTCGATATATTAAGCAACAAGGTATGCAGAGAAGTGCTAAAATGATTATGAGACAAGTCTTTACCTGAAGCTTTCCCTTGTAGTGCTAAAAAAGAAAAACGATTCATATAATGTCCTAAACCATTTAAATTTTCAGGTATTTCTAAGCACTAATTTGAAAAATAGGGTTAAAGCTGTTATGGCAATGAGGTATGTAGAGAAGTGCGAACATGCTTCAAAGGACAAGTCCATTTGTTAAGAACTAAACTCTAAGCTGGTGGGGTTCTACAGCACCATCAGAATATTGGGAAACCTGCACGCCATCAAAACTTGAAACACAATGCTATCCACTGATTGCATTGTAGCAGCTGTATGCATATGAACAGCGCGGTACACCGTTCTGTACATGGTGTACACTCAAGGTGAGGAATCATATGGTCTACGTTTCAGAAAACTTCAGAAGATTGAGGCAGTTGCTTATAGGCTTTTGGGGATGATGAAACCCATGACGTGAATGCCTGACCTATCCATAAATAACTGTTCAACCAACTTTCCATGCTTGTGTCTTTGATACTTAAGGGTTTCCCAAGTGTCAGGAACTGTATACGGCTCTTATACCTCCTGTGTTGCATATTGTAGATACAGTAAATAGCTTTTACAAACTGGATAATTCTGTGTACAGGTATGGAAAATGTTGGCATACTTGCAATATGTGTATGAGCATGCGGCATGTATAGGAGTACATGTATAGGAGTACGGTGGCAACATTGTCGGACTGATTCTTTTCCCAAACTCTCCACGTAAAGTAGAATGTATATGCAGAATTGAGTTACTTTCATAATTTTGATAACTTTTTAGCTCCAACATCCAGAAAGGATGAATTTCCAGGAGAATTAATGCAGTCATCACAAGAAACTAATATTTGCTCTACTGCAACAATAAGAATGAAAGTATGAGCCAAAAAACCTTAACTCTCAGTGACAATATTCATTTTGATCAAGGAAACTGAAAAGTTCCTTTGCCATACCCCACAGCCAAACTCCACCTAGTGTGCAGTAGTTGGAATTGTACTACAGGTTTAGTGACCAACGTGCCCAACCTATAACAGAGTCCCTTACATCCTAACTCGAGTGCTAAGAGTTAAACATGGACTCTATGGGTACAGAGAGGTTCTGTGAAAAATGCAATTTTATCACCATTAAGATTTGGGTTTGTCTCATGAATGATCCTGAGGATACATGTGATTTGCTTTGATCATTTCCAAATTGTTTTTATTTTTTGTTTTACCTTATAGCTTCTGATTCTAAAAGAGAAATCTGACTAATGCTGAGGGTACTTCCTTGAGCTTCAAGTGTTTACATAGTACAGGTCTAGGCTCCCAAGAGCAGCATATAAAATGAGTAATCGCTTTCTATTGTGAACAACATGAAGAGGTGAAGCATACCCTCACAGAAGAAACTTTAACCCAAGCAAATTTTAAGCATCTCTCTATCAGGCTCAAAGGACCTCATCGCTCTCCCTCCCCCCCACTAGCCTCCTCTCTTCCGCATTGATCTCCCTTGCTGCTTGCACAGCAGCTAGCCCCTCCCCCCCCAAAAAAAAAAAAACTCTTTTTTCCTTCTCTTTCTTTCTCCCTTTCTCATATCTATCTCTACCTTAGCCCTTTCTTTTTCTCCTTCTAAACAGTTTTATTCTAAACTGGTTTTTGGATTTAGTATTTAATGCAAGCCCACCCGGTGCCAATATTTAGCTCTCCAATTAAACACCAAGAATTTTTGCCTCTCTAACTTAGTTTCTCTTTTGTGTAACTTTTCTTTCCATCTTGTAATGCAATTGGTTTATAGCCGGCTGATGTAACATCTACCAGCTAAGATTCCAAGCTCATGGAAGGTCTAAACTCAAAGAAAAGAATGATCAACACTACTCCATGTCGGCCCAAGACTCCAAAAATATATAGCTCAGAATTTGCTAAGCTGTAACAACAGTAGTTTTTGTTGGCTGACAAGATTGAAAGAATAGAGCAAAATCATTGGATGCTGGCTAGCAAAAGAGACAAACTTCAAGATAGCAATCAAGAGCTGTGACTAGAAGTACGAGGTCCAAACACTGAGGGTCAAATGATGCAGAACAAGCTGAACATGATATAGGCCAAAATCCCTGGGACTGCTTGAAATTCATGACCAACTAGTCTCACTACAATCGGAAGTGTAACGATATAAAGAGGAAACTATGTCATGGGCTGACAAAGTTCAACAGTCTACGTGGGCGAGAGAAAAGAATTGTATCTATAGAGGTTTCAAACATAGTTAAAGTGGAGCAAGAATTTCTAAGGAAAGTGCTCTGATACCCAGTTATGATCAAAATCTCAAGTGTTGAATCAATGAAGCATAAAAGACAGCAACAGACTAAAGCCCTACAAGCAATAGACAAGACAATAGGTTCTCCCACGAAGAGCCCAAGCAATACCAATCAATAATCTGAAAAATGAGTGTACAAATGCCCCTATAAATACCCTACCAATGAACCCTAAAATAGGAATTCAAAAGTAAAGGGAGGCAAAATGTGGAGGGAAAATAGTGCGCCCTCCTACGGGCCCCCACTCCACATATAACCATATAATAAGGGCCCAAGGCCAATCAATGTCATAAAAAAGGACCCAGTGCGGGTCATAAGCATATAAAAAGGCTCTGGGGCCTGTACATGACTAATATAAAATGCGTAACCAGAAATATACATAACCAATAGTAAATGTAAAGAGGCTTGCGGAATATATGCAGAGTAGCCCAGTAGGCCTGTATCCTGTAGTCCGTAACTACACCAATCTAGGATAGCATTACACTAGCATTAATTAGCAAGAGATTCTACCACAAAAAACAAATCACAAGAGCATATGTGAGAAGAAATCTCTCTCTCTCCAAAAGTGCGCCCATCTAGGAGGAGGCGGAAGTATCATTTATAGATTGGAAACAAATGATATGTGATGTACATGGCTTCCAAGTGTCAAAAGTAGGTGAAATAGGTGTCCCACATGCTAAGCATGCACTTGCCCTCTTCATGCAATGATTTGCCTTGGTCCACAAGTTTCCTATATAGGAAAAATGCACCCTCCTACAACATAAGAAAATTCATATAGTTCCAACATATAGTTGGTAGCATGTAAAATTGCCCCCTAGGGTCCCATGTACAACTTATGGGCCTACTCAAGGTTTTGAAACCTTTACAATAAATTTTTATAATGTTTGCAAACTTGGTAAGCCTATTTAAACTTTGAGAGAAAAAAACGCAAATTAAAATTGAGTGGCACTAAAATACATGGTGAAATTGATCAAACTTAAACCATAACAATACGTACAGATCTGTCTCTTCAATACTACTGATGGTTCAGCGCTGGTAGACAGCGAACTACTACATTCTGAAAGTTGGTCAATCACTTTGTGACTTATGGTTTAAGATATGTTGAGTGCATGCAATGATAAACAATGCCATATGTCTCTTTCTTCACAACGACTTCTATACTGAAATATTGCATCCCGATTCCATTGCCGGATTCGGAATACGCTCTCATACAAGTATGTGTTATGACTAGCATCTTCATGAAGAGACCAAATGATAAGATATGGGTTTGCTTATGCTCTCTTTGCTTAAACATAAGCAGATACTTCGTTTCATACGTAGATGTATCTTGATTGGCATGGCTTTTTATGCTATCACTGTTATGGCTTTAACTAGACTCGAGAATCGCTTATTATCACTCTTTGAAGGAAACGACTTTCGTAAACAAACATGACTTCCTCACAAGATTCGTATGTGACATCTATTCAGGTTAGTATTGCAACACTTCGCTTCGTGCACTGGTTTACAATGCGGTAATGGTGTATGGTGATAGGGAAAGGTTCTGGTTTGTACCTATAGCAGGATGACGAAAACTATTTTACTTATTTCTTTTGTTTCGCACTGAAAACATGCATAAGTAACTTTGGCTACACATGATGACTTTCCTGTTTTCTTTTCCCATTAATAAAGGTTATGAACAATAACACAAGTAATAATAACCTAGGCACCCTTAATGTGCATGGATTTGTGCAAGAAATCGCTACACTAGTAGGGATTGGTATGGCATGGATTTGCCCTAATCCTATTGCAAGTGTTAGGGTAAAATAGTTGGCTATTATGACCACATGCAGGTATTGTTGTATTGTTTTTTAAGACACGATCGGTATTTAAAATTTATTAAACTGGGCGGTAGCTGGCATGCTCTTGGAAAGCATGGATATGCTCAAGAGTTTTGAGAATGGTACTTTACCTATTATGGGTTCAGGTATTGGCATGGCATGGATTTGCCCCATATTTGAGTACTGATCCACGCTATCTCTCGTTTGCAAATCGCAACCTATATAGCACAGTTATTTTTCAAATACATATGCTTTAACTTTATAAATTGATACGAATCAGTACCATAAAACTAATCAGAATGGCGTAATGCCCTGATATGGTAATAATATGGGAAAGCCTATCGCTATTAATCACATTGTACATAGAAAAGATTGGACTACATTTTTTCATCAAATATTTTAAGCTGTTAAGCTGCTAAACTTATTTTGGACATGGATAACAACTGACATTCAGCGTTGACACCTGTCTTCCTCACTGTGCTAACTCGTGCGGTTTTGTGTGGTGGGCTGGTGGCAGGTACCAGCTGGATGTCTTGAAATTTGTTTCGTTTTACAGTGCTTTTCTTTTGAAGTACTGTATGCTTTTAGCTATGTTTTACCTTGTTGGGTTATGAATGAAGGTTTCAAAAGGTTTGGTCTTGCTTTGGCAAGAGGAGCTATGTGTCGTTAATCTCTCTCTATGCATCCTTGTGGTTTAAATCCAACTATCCTTTGGTCGGGATAGTATCAAACCTTTACCTTACATGGATTCGTAGGCTAACATAGGCTTTTTTTCATGGTTTAGTCCTCAGGTTGGTTTCAGGATGCTGTTGATCTTGGTTACGGGGAGCCCCTTCCTCCCCCTAATCGTTTCATTCAAACGTTGATCTGTTGTATGAAAAGAGTTGTGATGTTGATACTTTTATTGTTGGAACTGATCGTGCTACCTGTAATGCCGCTGGGCCAAAGGTTAAAGTGCTCTGCATTATTGATCTCTTAGATACCTTACATTGGGTTAAAATATATATGGATTATGGAAAATACCGTATTGACCCTTTGAGAATTGCGGAAAATTTTGCAGCTGATTTAGCCAATCTTGCTGATAAATATGAGGAAGAGAGATTTTTTAACCAAAATATCAAAAAAGTCTTTGCGGCCTTGAAAAAGAAAATGACTCCTTGTCTACCGAACCTACTCCTACCATTCCTGATACACCCCTCTCTCCGCACCCTCTTGTCTTCTTAGATGAATTGGATGAAGATAGTGCTTCACAGCTTGAAATCTTTTCGCAAGATATCTGTGACATCGAAGACCAATCTACCTTTGAGTTCTGCCAAGCTAAAAATTGCCAAATTCCCATGGTCCCTAGCCGAACTATTAAGTTCAAATCTGCTCGCACTGCTTTTAAACTTTGGAGCTTACCCACTGTGAACTTTCTTGCTCCCATACCTATTGAACTCTGGATTTTACTTGCACACCTGACTGAAAAAGAAGTACAAACCTGCAAACTTGCTGCACTGAACAAGAATACTTCACTTGAGACACCCGTCGCCTTTGACAACATTATACGCATGAACTTGTTTGAACCTTCTCGTTGCCCTTCTGAGCAAACCTGGGCTCAAGTTCGTGGACACCTTGACACCGGTTTCAGTAGAATGAATATGCACCAAGCTAGATCTGGAATTGGAAGACACCCCTTCTTCAAATGCAGATGTGGTGACAAGTGCAAGAACAACTCTTCTATTGTTTGGTTCGATCATGGTGTTTGGTTCATGATGAACAATCTTAGTAAATTCTTCCCTGGTGCATCCTTCCAAAATCAGATGAATGCCTTCTTTCCCCGCTAGAGATGTTGTCAAGTCACATCTCACTTTCCTCTTTTTACGCCAACACATGATTGATGCATCTATAGAGCTTGCTGCAAACCCTTATGCTAACTCCTTGCCAACTTAGGAGATGCTGAAAACATTAGAGAGATTGAACACCTCCTCAAAAGACCATGTTTTTGCACTCTCCAAGATAAATTCTTCCAAAACTCAAATAAAAGGCCTGGTTCTTTCAACCTAAACAACCCTAGCGCGGTGGTTTCTAGACAAAATACGAGAAAAAGAAAGAAGTATATAGGATATAAAGGAAAGGAAGGACAATGCAATGGTGCAAAAGAAGACTTACCAGTTAAAAGACTGAACTTTTATAGGGATTGACTGGCTCGCAGGATGGCGAGGATCTGGAGAGAAGAACTCTAAAAAGGAATACGGTGGATCAACTACAACTCAGCACGCACAAGGACAAGACAAAGATCTTTTTACATTTACGCTATTGTAATAAGATGTTTGAGACCATTCATGTGAGACAAGTTTACACTCGCATTTTATTACAGTTTGTGGCCTTATACACGAGTCCTTCCATGATATTGTGTTTGCTTGGTCATACTTGCCTAACATCAAAAGTGAATGGTACTTTCCGTTTGATATTTTTTGCAATTTTGAAATTGAAAATCTACCTTTGTGTTCTTGCTCTTCTCTGAAACGTTTCAAAAATTTCATTTTGGAAAAGTTTGATCATGTGCTTACAATGGACTGCAATATAATTAGAAGTATGTACTCAAAAAATCTTTAGAAAAAGGTCTAGGCTTGGTAGTCAAGACTTTGAACCTTTTCCTGACAGATGAAACAATAATGTTCATTACTCTATAGAACATAATAAGACAATTATGGGAAATATAATACCTGATGAGTTCATCTATTCAAAGGAACTTCCCTATCTTTGAACCCCTGTCAGGAACTCCATGCTGATTGATAATTGTATTGTCAGGCTTGGTAATCATACTTGAAGACAAATCAGGGGGATTCCCATGGGATTCTCTTGCTGGCCACTATGGTGTAATTGGTATCTCTCATATTTTGAAATGCGGTTTACTAAAAGATTGACGAGATTGAAGCAAATAAAATTTATGAATGATTTCAAATTTTCATTCATGATGACATATGCTTTACCAACAACCCCCTCATCGGGAAGTTCTTGGACAAAACAC
>MU833042.1:0-62047 GCA_029204225.1 Diphasiastrum complanatum | reverse complement strand
CACTTTATATCTCTTCTCAAAACAAACAAACAAACACCAACCTCAAACAAACAAACAAAAATCAAGTTCCAACCTCAAACACTGATCTTCAAGCATGGATCTTGAAGCCTTGATCTTCAATCGCCCTCAATCGCTCCAAAGATGCTCCAACCTGCAAAAAAATAGAGTGAGAGAGAAGGCGCTGGATCGCACGAATTCGAGAAACCAAACAAACGTCGTAATCCGACGATTTCAAAACGCATCAACGTCCGTGCCATTCAGGCCTGGACGACAGGTCCCAGATTCTGTGGACAGGCTTTCAAATTGCTGACGTGGATTCCGACGTCCATGTTGTATTACACGTATTTTTTGTTTTGAAAAAACATGCCAGGTCATATCCACGTTTGAATGTCGAAATCCGACATGCCTTTCAGAAATTGGTTGCCGCCCATATTTCCCGATTGTCGGACTCTGATTTTTGATTTTTTTATTTGGACATCATATTTCGACTTGTCGAATTGCATAGATTATGAAATTTTCGAAAAGACGTTGGACGCCCCACGTCAAAATCTATGCGATATGTTATTGTGTTCCTTCCATTACAGAAGGTCCTGGTGTAAAAGTATTTTTCTGAGATTTATCTCAAATTTAAGTCTCTGTTCAGTACCCCCTTATTCAGATCTCAGAATAAGGAACATGATTTATTATCAAGGCTTGGTGGCACTCGACAAACATACTTATAAAGCTAAGCTTGATAGAATGTTCACCAAGTTGGATAATGATTTCAAGTCTGTAGATGATTGTCAAATACACAGTAAGAAATGTAGATTTGTAGAGTTTCAGTCTACATTTGCTTTTTTCTTTTGTTAAATATGTTTGACAATTTGGAAGTTATACTTTTGAAGCTACTACTTCTTCTAGTGGTACAAAATCTGACAAGTCTAAGCCTGTAGATATAGAAACCTTTTTTTTATTGATACAAGTGCATGATAAGTCTCTAATCACATTGCCTACTTGAAATATAGATAATAATTTTTTTGACACTATCGGATATATCGGATCTTTTTGATTTCACAAAGGTTGAGACTCTTTGCATTTTGAACAAAGAATTTCATGAATTTTCAGATATAATTGATTTTGATATTGATGATCTTCTCCTTGGTGGTAACGATGTATATAAGGATGAGTTTTATCTAGTGAAAGATTGTTTGAAAATGTCTGTGGAGGAAATGTTGCCAAAAAGAAGACGATCTTCCTTTTGAAGTGGAGTTTCTCATATTTCAAAGTCAGCAAAGTTTTTCAAAACCAACTATCTATTCACAAACCTTATTGACATTGAAAGTAGGTGGACATAATATTGATGGAGAGACAGTAATCAAGGAAGACAAAGGCCGAATGCGTAAGTTTTGTATCTTATTATGTACTAGTCGAGAAGGGCAAAGATCTTCTGCTAGAGAATTTCAAGAGATCATGCACTGGGGCATTATCTGAAGTTCTTCAAGAATAATGATATAAGTGTTTGCCCATTCAAAGTTTCATCAACATGGTGAGACAATGATTATGGCAATCAAGGCACTTTCTCATTTCTTGGAGGGCATAATTTTAATAGGGTGCATAAAACAATTTTTGTTAAGAAAACTATTGCACTTAAAATTTTAGGATATGGACCAGTGAATTACATGCTCAGATCATTCAATTTTGCATTGTATGCTATCTACGTTGATCTAAGTAAGCATGAGAAATATGAGCTCTTGGATCTGTACAAGAGAAGAAAATTGTTGCATGATTCTAAGTTGCAACTTTCATTAGATAAAGTGTCGGAAGCAGAGTAGATATTGGAGAATTGTATTTTTGTAAAAAATTTCCATTTAATATAGAAAATCTCTTTGTGTGTTTATTGCCTATTGGCTTGTATAACTAGTCCCACCATGTTGTGTACTTTTATGAAATGTCACTCTTGCTTGCCAATGAGATTTTTCCATTTCTTGCGATGACCATATTCTAAGACTTCCACTATGTGAAAGTACAGTAATTTGAGGTGTTGGAGAGAGGGAGAGAATAAATGATGAAGACGAATGAGAAACGAACTCGAAGATGAAACGAACGAGGAAATGAACTCGAACAGAAAATGTTCGTTGCGCAGCAGAATGAACTATACAACTCTCTACGTAAGCATGACTACGTCTATCAGAATGAACAGAACTTTAGTGATGGAAATCACGGTCATTCTAGATTACGCAGCCAAACGTTAACAGATGAAGCGCCAAGAATAATTTGTTGCGAATAGCAAGACAAATTATATGTCACGAATGATTCGCGAAGAGCTAGACTGTGCTCGACTGATAATTAGTCGCGAATAACAAGACTAAATGTTAATCGTCTATTACCAGAAAGAACAACTAGAAAGATCAAATAGAATGAATGATAAACATAGCAATATTGACATAGATCTAAACGCAAAATAATGAACTGTATCAGATTAAGTATATCATGTATGCATGTCAATAATGTGGTAGAACACAAGACAATAGCGGACTAGAACGGCGTGCCCTACGAAGCTTATTTCAATCTGTAAAAAGGAATAAAACCTTCATTCTGACAAAATGAAAAATCAATGCTCAGGGCATCTACTTCGTTTATGTCATCTTCTTCTATTTTCTTCATCATCTTTAACACAAATGGTGTCCAGTATATATATACATAATATTACAGGTGTGCAGATGTGAAAGTACAGAGGTGGATGTGCTGTCTATAGGAGATCGTGGGGTGGCTACAATCGTTGTCCAATCTGTTAGCGCAACTGCATGGGATGAGCGTGAAAAGTGTGCGACGTCAGCTAGTACTGAAGTGAACATTGGTGATGATGTGAAAAGTGCATCACTCTTATAAAACAAACCTTAGGATTAGATTTACAAGGTGCCTTTGCACCTTTGGCATTTGTAAGATAGTGTCGCTTTTTCACCTGTCACCATAGCGTGTGTAAAAACACTGTGTCGTGATTCTTTCGCCTTTTTTTTGTTTGTGCGAATTTGCGTGTAAATATACAGACTGCGTGACAACATTAGTAAATATGCAGCATGAATGGAGGCAGATTAAAATGGGATTTAGGAGAGTAGCAGGGAACAAATCCAACACCCCCCCCTTAATCTGGATCCGTGAATGCCTTGATCTTCAGATTGAGCAATGCACAAAATTTGTTGTGTGCATTAACACTGAGTGCTTTCGTGAAAATGTCTGCAACCATGTCCTGCTTCTGCAGTACGTTAAGATTACCTCTCTGTCGAGAACCTTGCCCCTGATGTAGTGATTATTTGATCTCAATGTGCTTACTCCTAGAATGAAATCTAGGGTTGGCCGATAAGGCAATAGCACTCTAGTTATCACAAAATAAAACTGTAGGGCTGTACTGATACAGATTGATGTCTGACAACAAATTTCTCAACCAAAACGCTTCCTTAATAGATTGAGAAGCAGTAATGTATTCTGCTTCAGTAGAAAAAAGTGCGATAGAGGTTTTCTTATGACCGATCCACAAAATAGGACCACCGTTGAGGAAGAATGTAAATCCAAATGTGGACTTATGATTGTCTGCATCTCCTCCCCAGCTTGCATCAGAATAACCACTGAGCTAATGAAGATTGTCCGTTGCTAACATCTCCATAGCAGATGCACTGGTCCATGGTAGCTCGAATATATCTCATAACTCGAATAAGAGCCTTCCAATGGGTAATGCCAGGATTAGCCAGGTATTGGCTGAGTGAGCTAACAACAAAAGAGATATTTGGTCTACAGACCATTGCGTACATGAGAGATCCGAGTATCGATCGATACGGGTACTCTCTCATCTGCTCCTCTTCATGCTTGGTCTGGGGACATTGGTCCTTGGATAGATGCAGGCCTGGATCCATTGGTGAGTGAGCTAATTTACAATTCATTAAATTGTATCTGTTAAGTACATTGTAAAGATACCTTTGTTGAGTAATGTAAATCAGTTGATTTGCGCTATCTTTGTGGATTTGAATTCCAAGACAAAAGTGAGCTTCGCCCAGATCAGTCATGTCAAATTCTGAGAACAACATCTGTTTTGAATCCTTGACCATATTGGTATTGTTGCTAAAGAGCAGCGTATCATCCACATACAAGGTAATGATAATGAAGGATTGATGCACTAACTTTGCAATCAACAATACTTGGTTTGAATCCTTGTTCAATGAGGAATGTGTTGATCCTCTGAAACCAAGCTCTAGCGGACTGTTTCAAGCCGTACAGTGCTTTGTGGAGTTTATAGACATGATTCTTCATGCCTTCCAGAACGTATCCTTCAGGCTGGATCATGTAGATGTCTTCTAGTATAACTCCATTCAGATAGGCTGTTTGCAAATCAAGTTGATGTACTTCAAGGTCGGAAACTGCAACATAAGACAAGAGCATTTGGATCGACGAATGTTTGACGCTTGGACTAAAAGTCTCACTATAGTCGACATTCGGGATCTGGGTGAATTTCATGCTACCAGTCTAGCTTTCCTTCGATGAATTGCTCCGTTGGCATTATATTTGATCTTAAAGATCCATTTGCAATCAATAATATTGTAGCCAATAGGAGCTTCGACTAATGACCATGTCTGATTCTTGATCAGAGAGAAATATTCTCTGTCCATAGCTTCTCTCCAGAGATCAGAGTCTGGTTGGCTGAGTGCCTCTTTGACTGTCATTGGTTCCTGTATCAAGAGACAGACAGACTCAAGAGTATACCTTGTGGGCTGTGTGCACACTCGGCTTGACCTTCTGGGAGGATTCGACTAATGAACCGCTCCTGGGACTTGTTGCTGGGGTAGCAGCAACATCTTCGACAGTAGACACGCCTGAGCCAGAAGCTCGGACTGTCGTGTCAATGGCAGGTGATGAAGGTTCTTCTTGAGCAATATCCTTGCCTTTGAGGTCGACGAACTAATCCTTGATAAAGACTGTATCCCGACTATACAAGATTTGCTGGGTATCATGATCGTACAACTTGTAAGTATTATCAAACGAAGTATATCCGATCAGGATGGTCTTGAGACCTTGGAAGTCCAATTTCTTCCTTGTGTCCTTTGGGATCTGCGCGTAGGCAATGCACCCAAAAACTCTTAGGTTCTTCAAAGAAGGCTTGGAGCCTGTCCACACCTCGTGGGGTGTCTTGTCTGAGAGGGCCTTGGTCGAACATCCATTCTGGATGTAAGCTGCAGTAGAGACAGCTTCAGCCTAGAGTCTCTTGGGCAATGATGCATGCGATAGCATACACTTAGCAGATTCGACTAGAGTACGGTTCTTCCTCTCAACTAAGCCGTTAGACTGAGGACTGTAAGGAGTGATGAATTGCTGGTCAATGTCTTGGCTTTGGCAATACTCCTTAAACTCGACAGAGATATATTCTCCACCGTTGTCTGACCTTAGGGCCTTAATCGTCCTTCCAGTCTCTTTTTCTGCACGCTCCTTGAAGATTCTAAAGCAGTTGAAGGCTTCTGATTTATTCTTTATGAAATACACTATAGTCCTTCTAGAGAATTCATCAGTAAAGGTTATAAAATACTTGGCATCCTTCAGCGAAATATTTTTCATCGGGCCACAAATATCTGAATGTACAACATCTAGCAATCCTCTAGCAACATGCTGATGGCTTGACTTAAATGGCTTCCTTGTCTGTTTAGCAACTAGATAGTCTTGAGAGATAGGTAGATCGACTTTTTCGCGAGGATAGTGATAAATTTTACAGTTTTTAGGACAATAATGATTGTACTTTACAATCATAGAGAGTTATTGGTTGCTTAATCAATGAATCTATCAAGTTCTACACATTAGATCTTGATCTAGATTCACTACACTTGGATTTAAGCAAGAGCAATGGATCAACACATCATTTTTTAGTGAGAGCGGCTTCACACGTGTGGAGTACTGTCCACTGTACGGACTGCACCTGAAACAACAAGTACAATGATACTAGATAGCAATCATGCATAAAAATCACAAGACAAATGACTAGAAATCTCACAAAAGTGTAGAGTGCAAAAGTCTCATCAATTTTCTTAGCAAAATGATGATCCTTTTATGGATCAAGTACATCCATGAGTCTGGTACAGTCCAGCAGGCCTTCACACGTGTGAAGAGTGCCACATCACTCATATCTATCCATTTGATCCATCCTTGATCCTTATCCAATAGTTGACCTTCTAGAATATGACTAAAATCCAAAAAGCTAGTCTCCTAGAATATAGGAATATTCCCTACAAAATAGGATCTAAGGAAAATGGTCAACTCTTATCTTCTAGTACTCTATACACACATGTGAACATCCACTTGCCATGTGGGAGCATTTACTCATGCACATGCAAGGAAAAGCTAATTTGTAGGTGACTAGTCAACTTGACTAAAAACTAGTCATTTCATGTTCACACTAACTAGAATGATACAAAATCAATTTGGATATATACAAACATGAAAAGTACATCCTTTCACACATGGTAACATGCTCCACACGTGTGAAATCATATCATCAACATATTCTAATGTTTGATCAATATTTACATGAACCAATGTCAAGTGAGAAGTGACAATTTTCAACACTCCTCCTCACTTCTAACTTGGCAAATCTAGTGTACATCTATCTACAATTCCAAGAGCATATCTTAACTTAAAAAATGGATCTTTGGACAATGGTTTGGTTAAGATATCAGCTATGCATTCGGATGATGGTACATGATGTAGTTGCACTTCCTTGGATTGTACCTTCTCCCTCACAAAGTGGTGAGCTATCTCAATATGCTTTGTTCTAGCATGGAAGATAGGATTTGAAGCAATTTGTTGAGAAGCTTGATTGTCACAAAATATGTAAGGGATCTCCTCGGCCTCTAGCACATGTAGTTCCATCAAGAGTCTTCTTAGCCATAAGAGCTCTTTGGTTGTTGAAGTCAATGCCTTGTACTCGGCTTCACAAGAAGATAGTGAGATTGTATCTTGCTTTTTGGAAAGCCAAGATATCACTCCTCCACAAAGAAATGTTGCAAATGCACTAATGGACTTCCTATCCATCTTGTCACCTGCAAAATCTGAATCCGAGTAGGCTCTCAAGTGCAAGTTAGATCCTTCATAAAGTATACCAAAAAATCTAGTACTAGAAACATATCTAAGTACTCTCTTGGCACTTTTCCAATGATGAATTAAAGGAGCTTGCATACTTTGACTCAACTTGCTTACACAAAAACTTAAGTCAGGTCTAGTGATGGTTAAATAGATTAGAGAGCCTATAAGCTTCCTAAAGAGAGTGATGTCCTCAAAGGATGCTTCATCACCTTCATTAGTTGCTTTCACAACATGCTCCATAGGGGTGTCAATCCCCTTACAATCTTTCATACCAAATCTTTCAAGAATGGAAGTAGCATACTTAGATTGACTTATGAAAGTACAATTGCTACTTCTAGACACTTCTATCCCAAGTATAAACTTTAGGAAGCCTAGATCTACCATCTTGAACTCACTAGATAAGTCAACTTTTACTTTGCCTATGCCATCATCATCATTTCCTGTCATAATGATGTCATCAACATAAAGAACCAAAATGATGATCTTTCCTTCATTACATTTGAAATATAAAGAAGGTTCATAAGCACTTAGTACAAAGCCAAGGGAATAGAGAAAATCATGCAACCTAGAGTACCAAGCTCTAGGTGCTTGCTTCAAGCCATATAGGCTCTTCCTTAAGTAGCACACCTTTTGCTCCTCACCAATCTTGATGAAGCCCTCGGGTTGCATCATGTAGATTTCCTCTTCTAAGAAGCCATTCAAGAAGGCATTTGTCACATCCATTTGGTAGAGATCCCATTTGAACAAAGTAGCAATGCAAATGATTAATCTAATAGTTACAAGCTTAGCTACAGGTGCAAATGTTTCTTCATAATCCAATCCTTTTATTTGAAGAAATCCCTTAGCAACAAGCCTAGCTTTGTATTTACTAATAGATCCATCTTGATTGTACTTAATTCTATAAATCCACTTACATGCAAGTGGTTTCTTTCCTCTTGGAAGATTTACAAGATTCCAAGTATGATTTTCTTCTAATGCATCATACTCTACTTGCATTGCATCTCTCCAAACTTTAGATTTACATGCTTCTTCAAAAGATGATGGTTCTTCAATCAATGTAGCTAAAAAAGAGTAAGAGGTAGAAGATGTAGAGCCTTCCTTTTGCTTTCCCTTGTCCACATAGGTAAGCCTTGAGGGCTCGGCCTTGCTCCTTGATGATCTTCTTGGCCCCTTTTGACTTGGATCCAAATCTCCATCCTCGGGTTTGTCATGATCCTCCTCGGGTTTGTCAAGATCCTCCTCGGATTTGTCAAGATCTTCAATGCACAATGGGTTAGATCCATTTGACAAGCTCTTAGCAAATTGTGACTCATCAAAAAGTACATCCTTGCTTACCTTTACTTTCTTGGATGTAGGATCATATATCCTATATCCCTTGCTATTTTCTCCATAGCCAACAAAGATTCCTTTGAAGGAGGTAGCATCTTCTTTCCTTCTAGTCTCCAAAGGAATGTGTACATAACAAGTACATCCAAAGATCTTAAAATATTTTACATTGGGTTTCTTATCAAACAAGGCTTGATAAGGTGAGATCCCATCTATAGCACTACTAGGAAGTCTATTACACAAATAATTAGCACATGTTATGGCTTCTCCCCAAAATGAGATGGGAAGTGATGCATCAAGCCTCAAGGACTTTGCACACTCACATAGACTCCTATTTTTCCTCTCGGCCACCCCATTTTGTTGAGGGGTGTAGGAACAAGTGTATTGTAACTTAATACCATTGATCTCACAAAAGTCTTTCATTTTATTGGAGGTGTACTCTCCTCCATTATCACATCTTAGTGCTTTGATAGAAGTACTAAGTTGTTTCTCTACTAGAGACTTGAACTTAATGAAAGCTTCATAAACAAGATTTTTCTTTGATAGTAACTCAATCCATGTGAATCTAGTACAATCATCTATAAAAGTTACATACATCAAGGCACCTCCATTACTTGCATGTGAAAAACTATGTACATCAGAATGTATGAGATCCAAGGGAGAGAGAGATCTTGATGAAGATTTCTTGTAAGAAGATTTGTGTGACTTTGCAAGGCCACATGCCTCACACATTTTTCCACACTTCTTGAAAGCTCTTGGTAGGCCGAGAGCTAGTTCCTTGCTTGCCATTGACTCCATAGATTGAAGATTAGGATGGCCTAATCTCTTATGCCAAAGCTCCACTTGAGTTAGCTCCTCCCTAGCCAAGTTCACACTTTCACTTGCAACATTAGCATCCAACTTGAAAAGTCTACCTTGCTTAATGCCACTAGCTATGCACTTATCATTTTTCAAGATGGAACAAACTCCATTCTTGAAATGTACATCTAGTCCATTGTCCATTAATTGTCCTACACTAAGCAAGTTTCTTGAAATGGTAGGAACATACAAAACATTATCTAGATCTATCCTTTTAGATGTGCCTAAACAAAGAGGTATAGATCCTATGCCATCTATCTTGCATGCTTGATCACTAGCAGTGTATATTGACTTCTTAGAGTCATTACAAGATAGAAGAGTAGAAAAATAATGCTTGTTAAAGGACATGTGGGAACTAGCCCCACTATCTATCCACCATGTGTCTTGACTTGAAGTTGGTGTAGATGCAACCATTAAGGATGTGTTGAATCCATCCTCATATTCTTCCTCTTGAGCAATGTTCCCTTGATCTCCTTTGGCTTGTTGATTCTTCTTCAAGTAGCATTCTGAGGCAAAGTGTCCTTTCTTTCCACAAAAGAAACACTTTAGTTTTGCCTTGTTCTTCACTTTGCCTTTGGAGGTAGATCCTCCATTCTTCATCTCGGCCTCCTTGCCTTGATTTTTCTTGAATGGATTTTGCTTTTTCTTGCCTTTAGATGTAAAGTTAGCTTTCTCCTCTCCTCCATTAAGTGACATGCTATCCATTCTTGTCTTGAGGTGTAGAAGCCTACTCTCCTCGGCCACAAGAACATTGTGCAACTTTTCAATGGATGGAAGAGAGTCTTGAATGGCAAATGATTGGACTAAGTTGGTAAACTCATCACTTAGACCATTCAAAATGATTTGTACTAGTTCTTGATCTTGGATCTTCTCTCCTATTGCACTTAACTCCTTGTTAAGAGATTTGATCCTAAGAACATACTCTTGTCCACTCTCTCCACTTCCTTTCATGCTTTGGAAAACTTGATTTCTTAGCATGAGGATTCTTGAAGTATTGTTGGATTCATAAATGCTCTTTAATGAATCCCAAGCCTCTTTGGATGAGGTACAAGAAGACACCTCTTTCAAGAGGCCATTGCATACATTTAACTTTATGCAATGTAGAGCTAATCTTGCTCTCTTCTTGTATTTGGCTTGTTCTTGGGGAGTTTGAGGCTCTTCCTCTACTCCTTGAACTATGTCATATAGATCATGGATCACTAGGAGTGATTCCATTCTCACTTTCCAAATGGAATAATTTGTGGAAGTGAGTCTCTCACTTGATTCCATCAAATATCCACCCATGGATGACATTTTAGAATGAATGCTCTTTTAAAAATCACAAAGATTTTTGAATTTTAAAAGATCTATGAAGTGGCCTAAAGCTTACTAGAATGCCTATAGGCTTGTCTCTATCAAACTAACACACAAGCTTGAATGATACTCAAAGATCTTACCAAAAATTTCTAGCTTTCACTCTCACAAAAAAAATTGCTTTACACTTTTCTTAGAGATTTCACTTCAACTAAGGATCTGAACAAATCAGCCTCTTAGATCTGATCTTAGACTCTAAAAAGAAATGCTTCAATGATCCAAAACACTATTTGGTCATAGGCATTAGTTAGAATGAATCTAGATCAATACTATGCTTCAAAAAGCACCAAAAATGAACTAGTATTGTGATTTTGGGACCAAAAAACACAAAGTAACTTGAATTGAAAGTTGCTGTACGGTTTCACACGTGTGAAAAGTACATACACAGCCTCCAAGTCGTTTTGATCCAAATGATTACAAGCTATCACTCTAGAAGAACTCGCCCTCACTAGTATTGGCCAAAAAACAAATTTTGCCAATGATCTTTACAAGATTTATGATTCAATGATCACTCTCTTACTTAGCTCTGATACCATGATAAATTTTACAGTTTTTAGGACAATAATGATTGTACTTTACAATCATAGAGAGTTATTGGTTGCTTAATCAATGAATCTATCAAGTTCTACACATTAGATCTTGATCTAGATTCACTACACTTGGATTTAAGCAAGAGCAATGGATCAACACATCATTTTTTAGTGAGAGCGGCTTCACACGTGTGGAGTACTGTCCACTGTACGGACTGCACCTGAAACAACAAGTACAATGATACTAGATAGCAATCATGCATAAAAATCACAAGACAAATGACTAGAAATCTCACAAAAGTGTAGAGTGCAAAAGTCTCATCAATTTTCTTAGCAAAATGATGATCCTTTTATGGATCAAGTACATCCATGAGTCTGGTACAGTCCAGCAGGCCTTCACACGTGTGAAGAGTGCCACATCACTCATATCTATCCATTTGATCCATCCTTGATCCTTATCCAATAGTTGACCTTCTAGAATATGACTAAAATCCAAAAAGCTAGTCTCCTAGAATATAGGAATATTCCCTACAAAATAGGATCTAAGGAAAATGGTCAACTCTTATCTTCTAGTACTCTATACACACATGTGAACATCCACTTGCCATGTGGGAGCATTTACTCATGCACATGCAAGGAAAAGCTAATTTGTAGGTGACTAGTCAACTTGACTAAAAACTAGTCATTTCATGTTCACACTAACTAGAATGATACAAAATCAATTTGGATATATACAAACATGAAAAGTACATCCTTTCACACATGGGAACATGCTCCACACGTGTGAAATCATATCATCAACATATTCTAATGTTTGATCAATATTTACATGAACCAATGTCAAGTGAGAAGTGACAATTTTCAACAGATAGTCTAGATCAAGAACAATAGATTGTCTAGACATTCGTTGTACAACAGCATAATTTAAATGACCAAGTCTATAATGCGAAAGTAGACCTTTATTTGAATGAATTGAAGTACTGAGAGACTGACTAGAGGCAGAAAAACAATGACTCAATTTATACAAGTATCCATGCCTCTTTCCAAGTGCTAGGATCTTGCCTATCCTATCAACTACTTTACATTGATCACATTCGAATTGTACTCTATGTCCTAGATCTGTGATTCTGCTTACAGAGAGCAGATTCATAGATAAATTTGGTACATAGAGGACTTTAGATAGTAGCTTAGATTGATCATTTGCAAAGCATAATCTGATAGTGCCTTCACCTTTAATAGCTTGTGTGCTATTGTCGCCAAGGTGAATGAATTTCTGGGTACTGTAAGATGTATAGGACTCGAAATAGCCAATGAGACTAGTCATGTGCTGAGTGGCTCCGGAATCCAGGAACCAAGAACTGTCGCCTGATGCTCCTTGATGGTTGGTCATGAAGGCATCATGATCCGCTTTTTGAATGGGCTGTGGACCATCTGCAACTGCATTTGCCACTTGATTCGACTGTCCTTTGCTGTTGTTCTTCGCTTGAAGTATTTGGCAGTCTTGTATTTCGTGGTTGTTTCATTTGCAGTATCTGCAGAATAGCTTCTTCTCTGTCTGCGGATTCGACTGTTCCTTGTGCTGAGCTGGTTTCTAGTCTGGCTTTGATTGCTTCGGGCCTTTCTTCTTCTTTTGCTTTGTCATGTTCTTGTTGGTGTACAAGGTGTGAGAATCAGTTGAGAAACTCGAGGCTTCGTTCTTTCGAGTGTCTTCCTGCAATAACATAGTAATGACTCTCGAAAGAGTCAATTCTGGATGAGTCGTAATGATCATCACCCAGATGTTGTAAGAACTTGGCAGACTTGTAAGCAGTTGCATCACTGCGTCTTGATTGTCTATGACAGATCCGACAGCGGCCATTTGTCTTAGCAGGTTCTTCAATTGATTAACGTGATTCTACAGGGAATCACCATTCGTCATCTTGAGGGAGTAAAATTTCTTCCTGAGATGTAGCTTGGAAGCTATATCTCGCACTTCGTATAGTGTGCTCAAGATGTCCCATAATTCTTTCGATGTCTGAGCCTCAGATACATGGCCGATCTAGGTATCTGTGATGTTGAGGATGATCAACGCGAAAGCCTTTCCATCCTTCAACTTCCATCTGGTGATTGCTGCGTCATTTGCTTCAGGTTTCTCTTTTGCACCTATAACAACGTCATACAATTCTTTAGCCACTAGTACAGTTTTCATCTTAAATTTCCACAGATGGTAATTGGCTCCATCAAGCTTGTCCATGATGGGACTGGCTTTCCCTTGGGAATCCATGTGGAAGAATTAGTCTAAGTGATAGGAGAAACTATCAGTGACTTAAGTATGAAAATCTGATATTTACAGATCAAGAAAACAATTACTCTATCGGCTAGTAGAGTCTTGTACTGTGGAAGCTAATCAAGCTATGAAAATAGCTCTGATACCATGTTGGAGAGAGGGGGAGAATAAATGACGAACACGAACGAGAAACAAACTTGAACAAGAAACGAACGAGGAATGAATTCAAACAGAAAATGTTTGTGCACAGCGGAATGAACTATACAACTCTCTCCGTAGGCATGACTATGCCTATCAGAATGAACAGAACTTTAGTGATGGAAATCACGGTCATTCTAGATTACGCAACCAAACATTAATAGATGAAGTGCCAGAAGAATAATTTGTCATGAATAGCAAGACAAATTATATGTTGCGAATGATTCGCGAAAAGCTAGACTGTGCTCGACTGATAATTAGTCGCGAATGATTCACGAAAGACAAGACTAAATGTTAATCGTCTATTACCAAAAAGAACAACTAGAAATATCAAACATAATGAATGATAAGCATAGCAATATTAACATAGATTCAGCTAAATGCAGAACAATGAACTGTATCAGATTAAGTATATCATGTATACATATGTGTTAATAATGCGGTAGAGCACAAGACAATAGCGGACGAAACCGCATGCCCTACGAAGCTTATTTCAATCTGTAAAAAGAAATAAAACCTTGATTCTAACAAAATGAAGAATCAATGCTCAGGGCATCTACTTCGTTTATGTCATCTTCTTCTGTTCTCTTCATCATCTTTTACACAAATAGTGTCCAGTATATATATACATAATATTACAGGTGTGTAGATGTGAAAGTACAATGTGGATGTGCTGTCTGTAGGAGATTGTGAGTGGCTGCAATGGTTGTCCAATCTGTTAGTGCAACTGCATGGGGTGAGCATGAAAAGGGTGCGATGTCAGTCAGTGTTGAAGTGAATGTTGGTGATGATGCGAAAAGTGCGTCACTCTTACAAACAACCTTAGGATTAGATTTACAGGGTGCCTTTGCTTTTAGGGCACCTTTGGCATTATATAGGATAGTGTCAACTTTTCACCTGTCACCATAGCGTGTGTAAAAAAAAACACAGTGTCACGATTATTTCGCCTTTTCTTCGTCTGTGCAAATTTGCGTGTAAATATGCAGACTGCGTGACAACGTTAGTAAATATGCAGCATGAATGGAGGCAGATTAAAATGGGATTTAGGAGAGTAGAGGGAATAAATCCAACATGAGGACCATAAATGGATCTTTGAATGATCCACAAGGTTGGTTGTGTGCTTGCTTAATAATCTATCAGGTACTAGTCAACAAATCAGGATCTAGTTTAGCAATTTGATAGATAACAAGTAGTGACAATCAAAGCATTGATCAAAAGCTTGATCCTGAGTTCACACGTGTGAACGGCAGGCTGTTGTATGGCCTGTAAATAGTATTTGATGTGTGCCAAAGCTTGGTTTCATTAGGATTGATCACAATCTTCATAGAGAAAAAATCTGAGTTTTCTCTTAGAGCTCCAAAATCATTCTATTTTCTCACTATGGAGAGATGAAGCTACATAGTAAAAGTGTCTCATTTGCTAAAGTTAGGTGAAATCCAACATGTAATAGGAAAGTTAACTGAGCTTCCTTGCCCTAATGTGTAAATTAGTCTATTCCCTAGAGTTATGCCAAGTAGGTACATGGTTGGCCAAAATCTCACCATAATTTTAGGTGTACCAAATGGACTTGACCAACTCGCTAAATTCGACCTAGTCTCTATTAGGAGTGGTTTGACACGTGGCATCTTGGCCTTACATGCGTGAAACCCTATTATACACAGTATTTACAATGTTCTACATGGGTAGATTTGCCAAATTAGGCTATTTTTCACACTCCTCCTCAAATCTAGTCTTGGAAACAATAATGTATCTATATACAATTCTAAGGCCTGATCTTAACATAAAAAATGAATCATATTTAGGTTTAGAAGATGACTAATTAGCCCTCAAATATGATGACATGATCTATCACCATATCCAAGATAGAGCTTCTTTGATCTTGATCTCCTCTCCTTGAAGATGAATTGAAGAGTCTTGATTCCTCCTTGCACCTTTGCACTTGATTCCTTTCATGTTGATTGAAGATGCATGAACTTGATTCTTCCTTGCACCTTTGCACTTGATTTCTTCCATGTTGATTGAAGATGCATGAACTTGAAAGTTGCTCCTCCTTGATCTTGATGTTTCTCTTTGAAGGAAATTTGATATCTCCATGTCTTGTGAAAATCACATTGATCAAGATCACAAAACATGTACTTGCTACTATTACCAAGATTTATCCTGCTAGAATGACTAGTCCACAAACCAACAAAAGTAAGCATGATTTTTCTAATATTGTAATTACAAGTGACCTTGAACTTCATAAGGCTACATACTTGCTTATGGATATAAGTGTCCTTCAAACATGTTTCACTTATTCTCATAAGAAGCTTACAATTTGCCTCTCCAAAAGAAAAAACACATTTTTCAAAACAATGAGTGATTAACTCATTCTTTCACCTCCAAAATCTGAGAGCACTCATTTGATTAAACAACCAATTTACTCTTAATTGGTTCATAACAATTTTTAGATCACTAAGATCCTCTTTTTTGGCCTCCTTTGGATGTTTCTTCTTTCCATTGGTCTTATTTCTGCCCTTGAATGAGAAATTTACTCTCTCATCTCCTTCTTGCAATGATAAGGAACCCATCCTTGCTTTTGCATGGAGCATCCTACACTCTTCAGCCAAAGCACATTATGGAGCTTATCAATAGATGACAAAGTGTCTTGGATGGCAAAACTTTGAACCAAATTTGCAAAGTCATGTCCTAGACCATTAAGAACAATTTGTACATGCTCTCCATCTTGAATCTTCTCTCCGCCAACTCCCTATTTAGAGACTTGATTCTAAGCACATAAACCTGTGCACTCTCACTTCTCCTCATGCTTTGCAAAATTTGATTTCTAAGCATGAGAACTCTAGAAGTGTTGCTAGATTCATAGATTGATTTTAAGACTCCCAAGCCTCTTTAGCACTAGTACATGTTGATACTTCTGTCAACAAATCATTGCTCACATTCATCTTCACACAATGAAGTGCAAGCCTAGATCTCTTCTTGTATCTAGATAACTCCTGTGCACCTAGAGATTCATCTTTATCCTCATCAAGAACTCATAAAGGTCTTGGAGCACCAAGAGTGACTCCATCCTAACCTTCCAAATAGCATAATGTGTAGTCACTAGCTTTTAGAAGGTATGCTCTAGCAGATCCCATCTTACTAGTGACTTCTACAAACAAGAAATTTTTTTTGATTGACTTGAAACCCACAAAGGTCTTACACTTGCAGTGTTTCACTCAAATTTTATTTCTAATCCAACAAATGGCCTTATAATCACAGTTCTAGCACTCCCTCACAAAGCTCTGGAATGAAGATAAGATGAAGTGAAAACTACTTTCAAACAAATCTTGCCAAGAAATGGATTTGATTGTCTCTAGAAACTCATTAAGGTCTCTCTCTTGTAGTGTTTCACTCAAATTAGATTTCTAATCCAACAATTGGACTTATAATCTCAGTTCTAGCACTCCCTCACAAAGTTGGAATGAAGATAAGATGATGTGAAATCTGCTTACAATCAAATCTTGTCAATTTTGGCTATTTTGGACAATAGAATCTCTCTCTCTCTCTCTCTCTCTCTCTCTCTCTCTCTCTCTCTCATGTACTTTCAAGACCTTTTTTTTCAGATTAAGAGGGCTTTAATTCAGCCTAGATTAATTAGTTCTCACACCAAAAAATTACATCAAATTGACTCCAAATGAGATGTTAATAATCCAATGGCTATAGGGGCTTGAATGCTGGTTCAGAGATGTCCACACGTGTGAAAAGTATAGAATTTGATCCCTACCAAGTTTGAGATCAATTCCTACTACCAAATCCTAGAAACCTGCTAAAACTAGATTAGTCTTGAACAATGATCAATGGCTTTGTACTTGGCTCCATGGTAAAGTACAGTACTTTGAGGACATAAATGGATCTTTGAATGATCCACAAGGTTGATTGTGTGTCTGCTTAACAATCTATGAGATACTAGTCAACAAATCAAGATCTAGTTTAGCAATTTGATAGATAACAAGAAGTGACAATCAAAGCATTGATCAAAAGCTTGATCCCAAGTTCACATGTGTGAACAACAGGCTGCTATATGGCCTATAAATAGTATTTGATGTGTGCCAAAGCTTGGTTTCATAAGGATCAATCACAATCTTCATACATAGAGAGAAAATCTGAGTTTTCTCTTAGAGCTCCAAAATCATTCTATCTTCTCACTATGGAGAGATGAAGCTACATAGTAAAAGTGTCTCCTTTGCTAAAGTTAGGTGAAATCCAGTGTGTAATAAGGAAGTTAACTTAGCTTCCTTGCCCTAATGTGTAACCTAAGTCTATTTCCTAGAGTTATGCCAAGTAGGTACATGGTTGGCCAAAATCACCACCATTTTAGGTGTAGGCCCTATAATCTAGGAATCACTACCAAATGGACTTGACCAACTCTCTAAATTCGACCTAGCCTCTATTAGGAGTGGGTTGTCACATGGCATCTTGGCCTTACATGTGTGGAACCCAATTATACACAATATTTACCATGTTCTACATGGCTAGATTTGCCAAATTAGGCTATTTTCCACACACTATTTTTTGCAAAGAATGTTGAATGATGCTATAATATGTGCTGCATGTCATAAAAACAAAATCTAAATCAGTAACAAAAACATCTAAATCAGTAACAAAAACATCTAAATTAATTGCACATATTTGTCTATACTAGTGTAACATCGAAATCTTGTACACCGACCATAACAGTTTGAGATATTTCTGCAACTAGCCGGACCTCAGAGGGCGGCAGGCTAGGTGGGCTGAGTTGATTCAGGAATTTCAAATCTTCTTCTCTGCTAAAGAGAAGGAAGAGAACTATATTCTTATGAAAAAAACTCACATAGGACAAAACAAGCCTCTGCTCTTCCTCTCCTACAAGCAAGAAGAATGAAAATAGAATAATATGTAGAATGATAGGTTCTGACACATATAGCCAAGAAGAGATGTTCGCAGAGAGACAACTATGGTAACTACCTCAGAGGGGTGGCCCAATTATTGCTTGACATATGTAGATGACTGTTCCAGAATTGAAATAGATCAATCGATAACTACTAGCACATAGGATCAAAATAGGAATATGTGATTTTGATACTATAGGTTTGAATAGATTTTGTAGAGTTGCAAACTACTTTAGCACTGCACATGCACCAAGATCGAGTTAGTTGTTGACTGTAGATCAAAATGATGAGAGTGAACTGCTACTCAAGGACCAGATGTAGCAAAATCAATGTGTACAAAAGTGCGCCCTGGCCAGCAAAATGTTGTGGATCTATTTGGGTGTTGCACTGCTATTAAAAATATTCTACCCTAACCGTTTTGAATTCCGAGCTAGGTCAAAATAGCAAAAACTCGAAATGTTAGCAGACTATCTATGGATTGAACTATAGGATCAAGATGATAGTTTGATGTTGAATCAAAATACTAAAGCAATACACCTTGGATCAGAATAGGTGAAAGCTTTTAGTGTTCAAGATCGAAAATAGGCAATGCTCTGTAGGGTCGAATCTAATCGATTTGCCAAGGAAAATCAAATTAGTTGTTGGTGGGTTGAAATAGCTGTAGTATGTCATTGGATCAAATTGTTGTAGAAGCTTGACCGTGCCGCGTTCTTGAAGGTTACATGAGGAGCAGTGCTTGTATGGCGGATGAGAGAGTCGTTTTAGGTATTTTGGTTAATGCCTTAATACAAGGGCTGAAAGTTGCTTCTATAAAGGCTATAGACCAATTAGCCATGAAAGCCCATTTGAAAATAGAGGCTTGTTTTAGAACCAAAGGTTGGCCTTCTCTAGTAAATCTCAAGCCTTTATATTGCCATATGAAATAACCTTGAGCCATTTGATAGTTGGCTTGCTTACTATAATTATCTGTCTATAGACATTTCGAGACAAGTTGAATATAGGTCAAAAGCCTAAGAATCGATACTGATACAATTGTGCACAATTTTTTTAGCATTGCCTTTAGGTGTCAAACCAATTTGTAGTACAAATATAACGGTAATACAAGCCTTACAAGGTGCTGTAAAAGATTTCATGTCCCAGTTCTTTGGGGATTCATGTCTTCTAGCCATGCATGGTAAGCGTGTTACCATCATGCCTAAAGATTTTGTTATTCTCAAATGAATTTGGAACCGGTATTCAGGTCTCCATGTGGATAACGCTAGCACCTCCAGAGACCTATCTCTGGATAAATCAGACTTGCCAACTACCTCAAGGAGGAAAAGGAAGCAAGTTGTCCCTAAGAAAGCTAGATTCGTAGGCCAGTTGCTTCCCTTCCTCCTAAGGTAATCTCTACAAAGCGACCCTGAATCATTCTGTCCTTTGAATCAGGCTCTGATTCAGAAACAGAATCAACCTCTCCTCCTATTACTCGTCCACCTCCTTAGAAGGTTTCTTCCCCGAAGGTGGAGATAACCCAAGAGGAGCTGGACAAGATAACTGAGAAATCTGCAAATATTGTGTCAGCATTTGATTTCAAACTTGTACATAATCATTTTGTTAGAATTCCATACGATCCCAATCAGATTTTTTTTTTATTCTAACCATTACAATCAATATGAATCTTATTTAGGCAATAAAATTGATATGCTCAACAATTATTTTTACTTTTTCTTTCGATTCAAATAAAAGCTATAGGTCCCTTTTTTTGTAGAGAGCTTAAACTTCAAAAACCGCAGATGTGATTGTTGAAGCTGGCCAAAAAAATTTGCAACATAGTATTAGTATGGATTCGAAGAGAGTTTGTTTTGTGGTGAGTCCATTTTTCATGGGTGCTCTGAAGGCAAAAGATGCCGATTTTGAAAGGGCTGTATATTTTATCGAGTGCAGTCCTGTGGCCAAATTGTATTTGATTCCATATGAGAATAAGTAAAGTTTGCTATATGTTTCATTATGATTGTTGCGGTTGGCATTGGAGCCTCAATATTCTTTCTGTAAAAATAAATAAGGAGGGGTTATCAAATTTTTTATGTGTAAAAATAAACTCAATTGAAAATACACAGAGAGAATTTGATTCTCTACTTCATGATGTCGTTCGTGAAATACCGACAATGACCACTTCTATTGGGGAGATAACTATTAAATCTCTCAAGGTGTATTTAATTTATCCCTGATATGCATCTCTTTCTTAATTATTTTAAATCTATCGTCATAGTATGAATAAATTGTAAGTCATAATGTTAATAATTTTCTTTCAATATCTACAATGTGTACAGCAAAGAGATGCTTTTGGTTGTGCTTGTTGGTTCGTCCTATACAATACAAAGCTCTTTCTTGAGTGGTGCAATCTACAAGTCGATGTAGATATTAACAATGTAAAATTTTGTTCATTTGTTATTCTTTTCATTCTAATTCTTATTTCGTTATTGTGATTGTTAGTTATTTACTCATTGACTTGGTTTGTGATGACAGTTCACTCTTGAGCTGTACAATTCTGACAATGTGTATAGATTGCCGCAAGAGTTGATCAAAATGTTTGTACATAATGGCATAGCTTTTGTGCCTGAGCTTGAGGGGGCTGTAAAGACTACTGCTCCTGCTCTAATAGCCTTTCAGGTTGCACAAGATGCAGATCTTATTATATACGAGGAATAGAAGTCCTTCATAATACAAAGGAAGACAAAATTACAAGACAAGAGATTGTTGTCTTGACAACTCCTTATAGTAATATAGAAAATAAAGATGAACTTACTGAATAGGATTTCAATTGTAAATGTGTATATATTATAAATTCTTACAATCAAGTTGTGTCCATAGTACAATATTGGATTGCAATTTTTCTAGATTGATAAAAAAAATAAGATTTTTGCTTTCATCTTGAGTAACGATGATGAACATGTATTTTCTGATAGTGAATTTCAGTGTTCTTCCATTAGTTGGACAGTTTCGCCAATATCTTTGCATTTGATCTCGAGCTCATGTCTTTTACGTACCTGCATAAATTCAATACAGAGTATGTTACATTTAGTATAAAGATTATACGAGCGAAAGTATATCATCTAGTGTAGGAGCAACAGTTCCTGCCTGATGTAATTTAGGCTCCAATCTTCTTCCACCTCAACACATGTCAAAAGTGCATTATTGTATATTATTTCAATATTTTTTCGCTTAGAATGTCCATTGGCTTCCAAGTCTTGATCGAGTGGCATCCATTTACTCCTAGTTTTTTTCCATCTTTGATAATGGAAGCATAAACTCAACGTTTGCTTTTCTATTTGATAGCGAAAGCACATGAAAGACATTTGAATTTTGCATTCTATTTCTCCATCTGATTTTTTTGTCCTAGCCTTCATCTCCATAAGTTTAGGTAATAAACTATCTGATAAGTTTTTGCATACAAACATTGTTGGGGTTTTGTGTATATTAGCACTTGAAAAGAAATCAACAAATATATTCAAAGAAATAGACCAACTTATTTGGACTATTTTTGAACCCGTGATTATCTTTTATGATTTTTTTATATCATTATATAGTTTGCAACAAAATGATTCTGATACTGTAGTATCTTAAACAACCCATTCATCACTTCCAAAACTAGGTAATGAAATTGGAACTATTTGTCCAAAATTTTCTTTTATATTAGGAATGTACATTGAGTCATAAAAGAAAATCACAATCAACATAATCTTTTGTTGTTCTACCTCTATATTGCAGATGTCCAATATCAGTGTGTACTACATCTAACACACATGCAAGAGATCCACTTGGCTCCCATTCATTTATATTGGATGGATATAAATCTACAAGAGAAAAATGATCAGATTGGCTGGTTTGGTAATAGATGATAAGGAATGATAAAAAATCAAAGTATCGTAAAATATGAATACTCGTAGTTGTTTTTTTTGTAATCCTAACAATTCAATCCTTGAACATTTATCTTTGAATGCATATATACATGTTGGACTAAAATTTCAGAAACAGATTTTCTTCTTGACGATGTTCAGAAGTTCAAAATTCTGGCCTTCCAATAAGATCAAAATGATAGTTTTGTCCTTTTGCTTTTTCAAAATGTTTCTTTTAATGATGGATGCATCAAAACCCAAGAGTTATTTGAATATTTTTTTGGCACCCAAAATCCATTGTCATCTCTCTCATTGAAGAGAAGCACAAAGCCGATTGAGGAGCATGGCTTCCTTGATGGCGCCATTCATTTTGTGCATGCCAAAATTTGAAACACTGAACTATGAATTTCATAATATGTGTAGACAAAAAGCCATGAATATGAAAATATGTATAGGCAAAAATTTGAAACACTAAACTTTTTGGTGCTATGAGTTAACTCTAGTAAATCATGATTTGACAATGCAATTACATTAATGCTACATCGATTTTCTCAATCCAACCATCTGTCATATTCATTTTCAATATTTTTGGGCCTCTTCGGGCAGTGATGAGCTGGAAGGGTAGGCCTCAACATTCAATAGCATTTCCACATGCTGCCCGACGAAACATTTATATATTTAAAAGTTTTCATTCTATTTATATCTGAGAAAAGCTACATTACATAGAAGCTTAATATCAAGGTTTCTATTGGTTCACATGGCTACGAAAATGGAAAAAAAAAAAAAACAAAAAAGCATCTTTTTCAGAGGCCCTCGTTGGGCTCTAAGTTTCTCTAATCAGTGCAAAATCTACAGCCCATACTATTTTTTCTATGTAATGCAGAGGAGCCAAACGATATAAGTGCATGTGTGGACAACAAATTTAAGTTCTTGAAATTGTCTTGGTGACAGTGGGAAACACTCAAAAAAATTATGTGATCTGCAAGCCATCTCACAAAAAAAGAGCAAAGCATTGGAAAGGCATGAACATCGTTGTTGAGTCCTTCTCTGCTGCGGACTGGTCGGTGTGTTTATATCGGTTGTCTTACATGGTAGCCCCATTGCTAAATCTCAGTGGCCGAAACATTGTATCGATTGACACTCCAAAAAATACAAATCTTACTAAAGCCTATATGGAGAATATGAAATGTTTGGAATCTAGTTCAAATGGTCAATCTTTTGAAGAATCAAATGATTCCAATACTCGTGTTACACGTGATGTCGATATAGACTTACACATTGAAGACACATAGCATATTGGTATATACAATATATCCATACTATGTTTCAAGATTGTCATATGGTTTAGTCGTTCTTTAAATTTTTTTTATAAACAACATGAGCCTTTTAAAATATGTGTGAATTCTATATTGTTTTGTCATAATTAAAACTGGAAATTATCATGTCCATATTCATAAATAGATTATTGCAAAGTCCAAAATTAGTTAATTTATAATTGTATCCAGTCATATAATCTGCTATCTGCATACACTCATCCTGAACTTCCCAACGGATTCACAATCACAGTCTGCCCTAATGGTGGACAAACTCGATGGCTCGAATGACCACGTGTACAAGATGAGAGTAGTACTAATGGCCAAGGAATTGTGAGAAATAGTCGCTGGAACCGAACTACTTCCCAGTGTCAATTAGCAGGCCATTTCCAAGTGGAAGCTCAAGGATGGCAAGGTTTTTGTCTTGATCACCCTTAACATCTCCGACACACAGATTGGTCATATCAGACAAGCCCAATCTTCGAAAGAAGATTGGGACATATTAAGCACACTTTACGAAGTGAGAGATGTCACTTCAAAGATGCATCTAAGGAGAAAGTTCTTTTCGCTCAGAATATCTGAAGGTGATTCTATTTAGGATTACACTAATCATTTCAAGACTCTGTTAGAGCTAATGGTTGTAATAGGTTCGGTAATCAAAGATTCAGATGTTGTAATGACCTTGTGTCTAGGTTGCCATTCTCTTATGAAAATTGGGTGATGATGATTTTCACACACTCAAATATAACTTTTTCCAGAGTCATTATTATGTTGTTCTAGGAGGAGACCTGAAGGAATGGAGCATCCTTGTACTCCATCAATGACTCGCATATCTCTCTCTCTCTGACTCGCATATCTCTCTCTCTCTGACTCGCATATCTCTCTCTCTCTCTCTCTCTCTCTCTCTCTCTCTCTCTCTCTCTCTCTCTCTCTCTCTCTCTCTCTCTCTCTCTCTCTCTCTCTCTCTCTCTCTCTCTCTCTCTCTCTCTCTCTCTTTCTCTCTCTCTGAAAATCATGGATCAATCATTAAGATCCATTAGGTAGGATTTCTTTCATCGTTCAGCTCCCTTGAGAAGATCAACCTCTTGAGGAGAAGATCTAGAGACAAGGATGCCTAGATAAGAACAAACAAGCCAAACCAAGAAAAGACCAAAAAGAAAAAAAAGCATCAAAGATGAATGCCGCACAAATCTAGGCTATTCCACGATCGAATCCAAATCTAAGATTGACAACCTTATCAAGCCTAGATTCTCACTCTTATCATCGTATTTACCCTCTCCCCATCGGATCAAATCCCGTTACTACACAACTACTCACTCGGAATACATCCACAAAACTCCTTCTTTGCCCTCCAGATCCGACCGATTAGGGAGGCATGGAAATGGTCCAACATGAGTGTGTCATTAAAGTATTGGATCTATTTCTCTTACTCTCTCAAATAAGAGAAAATTAAGACTTGAAAATGTATTGTTCATTCCTTCACTTTCAAAGAGTCTTCTTAGTGTGGACAAATGATTGTCAATGGACATCAAGTAGAGTCTGATGGAGATGCTTGTTATATAAAGAATGGAGATGTCTTGATTGAAAAGGGCATTAGACAAGGTAGACTTTATAAGCTTGATACTTGTTTGATAACTAATGAAAGGGCTCTAATGACAAAGGAGGTGACATCAAGTGCAAAGTCTCATTCTATTATCACGGTGCTCTTTACTAGTTTTGATGGTACTAGTAAGCTTGTTCTCTTCAAGTATGCATTTATGTTGGCTAGAATTGAGGTGCTTGATAAGAAAGCTAGTCAAGAAGAGGAGTCTTCTACCTTTTGTAATTTGTTCATTAAGAGAGAGTCTTACATGAGTAATCTTTATTGTGTGTTTATTGAGTATTGGAAAGGACTCAAAGGGGCTGCAAGGATCAGGTTTGGCACTCATCTTCACCTATTCTACTACATGTTGGAGGATATTGCCCTGAATACTCTTTTGCTGCCTGTATTTGTACACTCGAGGTTGATTTGACGTCAATAGTCGTAAACTGCATTTACCTAATCGCCATAGTTTAGAAACTTCTGGTCATTATTAGGTATACTTTGTGAAAGAATTCAGATCATTGATGATCCATATCTATAAAGGATCTTTGGTTACAAAACAAGCTACTCCACCAATCTTGCCAATGTAGAAAAATCAGCATCTACACACAAAATAGAATGCAAACTCTAATAGAACTTGATCAAACATGAATCAAAACATAAATAGAAGGTATTTTCCATACAAAAATAGTACCGTACTGTATTTCACATGTGTAAATCTGAAAATAGCAAATATAGATCATTCTACACATAGAATTGCAAGATATCACAAGTATAGTGCACCAATGGATAGTAGAACCTAAGAGAACCATGTATAACGATATCTCATTATATTCTAGTTCATTAAGACATTTTTCTTGGTAACCTTTGTTTGTGTAGTCCTCCCAACAAACAGATTGTGTTAGTTGTGGATGATACACACTCTTCAATGCAAAAGTATTCTTTATGTGGCTAGCTCAACAAGACTCTCTTCCAAATTTATGGAAGGTATAATATTTATTTAGAAATTTTTTATGAATTTATTTTTGACATTCATGAGATAAAATTAGTCTTTGTTATATCCCTGATATATGTTTTTAATACAAGTCCTTATTAACTTTGTTTTCTCACTTTTCTAGGACACTAGTCACGCCGTAAGAGATCATGCATTTTTGGCATGAAGCATTAAAGGTCGCGATGGAAAATTCCTACGTTGTTAATATTCCAAATAGTAGTCCACCAAAGGTTCTTCCATCTGGAGAACTAGATTTAAAAATTATAGATCAAAACAAAAACGATACACAGAAATAAATGGTCTGATCCCTTCATGTGAATGAGCCAATTTGTATTTTAAATGTACAAAAAATTTTATATAATTATATTGAGATTTTATATATTCATGCATCTTCAATTTGGATTGGTATTCTTATATCTTTGTCTTTTAGATGCTCTTCCTGCCTTGCTCTTATCTGCACCAAAAAAATCATGATCAGTGTATGATTTTGTATTTTAAAACATCATCACTAATCAAAAACCAAAATATGCATATTTTATAATACACATATTTTATAATATGCATTTATACCGCCCAATTGAAATTGATAATACTGAGGAAGATCAAACTACAACATGTCAAATTCTGTTTGAATGTGATTTAGACTCCAATCTTCCTTGACCTCGATCTCAGCAAGAATGTTGTCATTTCTTCTCACTTCTATTTGTAGTTGCTTTTTGTGTTGTAGCAAAAAACCTTGATCTAGTATCTTTCACTCATTATTGCATTCTATCCATCTCTATAATACAGTAACAAAGTGAGCATCTGCTTTTCTATGTGATACCATGCACTCAACTTGTTCATTTTGTTTTCTATCCCAATGATCATCCAACAACTCGGCAAACATTTCATCACTCAAGTCCTTACAAATAAACATTGTTTTCGATTGTTGAACATTACATCTAGAAAAAGAATCAACAAATTTAATAGTAAAATAAAGATACCAACTTAATATACTATTCTTTGATCCAGTGTTACATCTTAATATACTTTGAGTATCAATATATAGTCTCGATCAAAAACTTTCTAAAATTGTTGAATCTAGAAAAATCCATTCGTCACTCGAGAAATTTGATAGTGGGTATGGCTCTAATTTTCCTACTAAACCATTTTTATCTGGAAGATAGGTGGAGTAAAAAAAAAATACTTCCGACTCCAAGAGACATTTTGGAGAACGTCCCTTGTATTGGAGTAAACTGATATCAGAATGTATGACATCAATTATTCTTGCAATAGATTGAACTGATGCCATTCAACGACATTCGATGGATATAAATTTGCAAAACCAACACAAAAATGGTTATTTTTTCAAATAAAAAATTAATCTAAGTGCATAAATATTAATCACGTACAAAAACTTTCTAAAATTGTGAAATCTGGAGAAATCCATTCCTCACTGGAGAAATTTGGTAGTGGGTATGGCTCTAATCTTCCTACTAAACCATTTTTATCTGAAAAATAGGTGGAGTCATAAAAAATACTCCTGACTCCAAGAGGCATTGTGGAGAACGTCCCTTGTATTGGAGTAAACTGATATCAGATTGTATGACATCAATTATTCCTACAATAGATTGAATTGATTGCGATTCAATGATATTCGATGGAAATAAATTTGCAAAACCAACAAAAAAAATGTTTATTTTGCCAAATAAAAAAATTAATCTGAGTGCATAAATATTAATCACGTACTTACACTTGCATTTCTTCCTATTACCAAGATTCAAATCCTGAATGTTGAGTTCTTTGTGAAGATAAACATGTTGAACTAAAAAAATTGTGATAGATTGACCAACCGCTGAAACATTATACATGGTTCTCTTGGGGTTCTACTACTCATTGATGCACTATCTTGGTGATATCTTGCAATCTTGTGTGTAGAATGCTCATATTTTGCTATTTTCGGTTCCACACATGTGAAATACAATAGGGTACTATAATTGTATGGACAAAAAACATATTTTATGTTTTGTTTCATGTTTGATCAGTATATCTCTTAGAGTTTGCATCTTATTTTGTATGTAGATGCTGATTTTTCTACATTGGACGGATTGTCGGTTTGCTCCTTATTGAAACCAAAGATCATGGACATGGATTGGATCTTGAATGATCTGAAATCCTTCACATGGTATCAGAGCTCTTGTGTTTCAGTTTATGAAAGGATCAGCCATACTTAGCAAGGATACGGAGGAGTTGCCAATGCTAGAGCATGCTAGATTGATTTCTACTCAAAGATCAACATTTTTGCATGTGTAGAATTAATTTTTTGTAGGTCAAAACTCAATATAGGGTTATATACTTGATCAATTCCGATTTCACACTTGATATACTAGATTTAGATGATTTTTGGTGCATTAGGAAGGTCTCATTGGAGTCTACAAGAAGATATATCAAGTTTCTAGAAATCGCATGTAGAATTTGAAATATTCAATTTCTTGTGATTTTGTCAAAACTCTAATTTTGATTGGATCTCTAGTTTGTGAGGTTACTGAACTTCATTTGAGCGTGTTTCAATGTTATGAAGTGGCAAGAATCATTAGATTAAGGATAGATCATAGATTGATCAAGATTTCACTATTCTATGTGTTGATTTTCTTGTTAGAAGTGCTAGAAGAGATTTGAGAGGTTCCATATCTTTGTGATTTCTTCTTGTTTTCATTTGTTGACATTCAAGAGAGTGCTTTGTGCATTGGAACAGGTTAAAAAAGAAGATTAGGTCACTTCAACATGGCTACAAGTGGTGGATTTATGCTGGAGAGCAATGACAGACTTACCTCAATCAACTATTCTACTTGGAAGGTGAGGATGGAGTCCTTATTGGAGATGAATGAGTTGATGGAGATTGTTGCAGGTGTGGAGGAGAGGCCTCAATCACCTCAAGATCAAATGAGGTATGACAAGAGAGCTAAAAGAGCTCTACACATGATTAAGATGAATGTTAGGCAAGTGCAAGCATGCAAAAGGTAAGGAAAGAGCTAACTTCATCAATGGAGGAGTGGAATACACTTCCAATAAGTTTAAAGACTTTTCTAAGAGAGAGGGTATTCAAAGAGAGTTCTCTTGTTCATATACTCCTCAACAAAATGGAGTTGCTGAGAGAAAAAATAGAACTTTGTGTGAATGTGCAAAAGCCATTAGGTTGGAAGCTTCTCTTCCTAAAGAATTTTGGGGAGAGGCAGTTGCATGTGCAAACTATCTTTGTAATAGGCTTTCAAATCTTGCAATAGGAGGAAAGACACCATTTGAGATGTTGTATAAGAAAAAGCCTAAGGTAGATCATCTTAGGATTTTTGGCTGTGTATGCTTTGTGCATGTGCCTCTAAAAACTAGGATGAAGGAAGATCCTAGTGTAGTAAAAGGAGTTTTTGTAGGTTATGCATCTACTAAAAAAACATACAAGATCTATTTGCCCTCTATTGACAAAAATGTTGTTAGTAGAGATGTGGTCTTTCATGAAGATCATAAATTTAACTTGGATGATGCACAGATCAAAGAGACTCATGCAAGATCAATCATCAATCTTGATGTTGTTCAAGAAGAGGTGAGGCCGAGGCTTGAGGAGGAGCAGATTCAAGCTACCACACCAAGAAGATCTACACGCGCAACATCTGAGCCAAGGAGGCTCACATATGATGAAGAAGGAAGGCAAGTGGAAGGTGAAACTTCCTATCTTGCACTTTTTATATCAGATGAAGAGCCTAAGGATGTCCAAGAAGCTTTTCAATCCAAGGAGTGGGTTGAAGCAATGACCCAAGAATTTGAAGCCTTGATGTCAAATAACACATGGGAGCTTGTGGAGCCACCAAACAACATGCATGTGATCGGATGTAAGTGGGTATTCAGAATCAAGTATAATCATGATGGATCTATCAATAAGTATAAAGCAAGACTTTGTGTCAAAGGCTACTCACAGATTAAAGGTCTTGATTATGAAGATACCTTTGCACCAGTTGCAAAGATGGTAACAATTCGAATACTCATCTCTCTTGCATGTTTTCACAAATGGAGTATGTTCCAGTTTGATGTTTCTAATGCATTTCTCAATGGTTATCTTGAGGAGGAGATTTATATGGAGCAGCCTCCAGGTTCTGTGAAGGAAGGTGATGAATCAAAAGTTTGTCTTTTGTTCAAAAGTCTGTATGGACTGAAACATGAAGGCTCTTCCTTGGAAAAGGTTGTTGCTAATGATTTCTTTGATCATATGGAAAAAGATATTGCTAGGCGCATTCATGAAGGAGATGGTTCTTCTACATTCTTTTGTGATGAGTCCAAGAAATTCATTTTTCTAGCAAGTGGAGTCATATGTCTTCATAAAGAGAGTAGATCAAATGGTTCTATCAAGAGACTTGGTGAGGGAGATAGTGACAAGTCAAGAAGAAGAGAAGTATGTGAAGAGTTCAAAGTAGGATGTACTTTGAATGATGTCATTGTGAATGATAGTGAGGAAGAATCATTATCATATGAGTCATTACCTAAATCATTGAGTAGAAGTCCTTGTTTGAAAAAAGAGAGTACTTCAATCACCCTTATGTTGAAGGTACTAATCATTTTTTTCATGGCTTCTAATGTTTTTGAGGTTTCTACTTCTTATGATGCAATCATTAAGAGAGAGTCTTATAAAGGAAAGATATTCTTAGTTTACAAAACCAAGTGGTTGGTCCATGAATAAGTCTTCTTCCAATCTGCATGCAAGAAAGTAGTCTTCTCATCCACAATATGGATTTTCATATCATGAGCCACTGCATATGCAAATAACAAGCCAGTTGATGTATGTTTGACTACCGGTGAGAAAGTATCAGTGTAGTCAATTCCATACTTTTGTGAAAATCCTTTAGCAACTAACCTTGCTTTGTATCTGATGTTTTCTCCATCAAGATCTGTTTTGATCTTGTAGATCCACTTGCACTTGACTAGTTTTCTACCATCAGGTATAGGTGCAAGTTAGGTTGAAAAACAAAACACAAGCATTCCTTGACTACAATCTGTAAAGGTAAGCAAATTTCTCATAAGTAAACAATTACTTAATGAAAATGCCTATGAGATCCAAACAATCTCAAGTTTGTACACAAATTTAGAGTTCAAATAACAAATCTAAATTTTAACTCCACCAATTGATCAAGATTCGTCAATCATAATCTATCGGATTCTAAACCCATACTTAATCATTTAGAGATACTAGAGTATATGCACAACATAGCACTCAAGAAATATAAGAAACATTCTGAAATCTTTTCCACAAGGAAAATTACTGAATTTCAAGAATATTTTTCCATCTCGATTCTTAACCAGATTATGAGTTTCAAATTCTACAATCAACCAAGTGATTAAAGACCATTATAACATTTGTCTTTAACAAATAATAAACTTTATACAATCACCTAGAACCACATCTAGAGAATATAAAGTTCTGCTGAATTCCAACTGAATTCAGTGGATATCCTTGACATTAGTTAGACTCTGTCATCCAATATATGTATATGAGCTCACTGGGATATCGTCAATAACTTAGGATATTTCTCCTTCAAGAAATGTTCTATATCAAGAATCTTCTATATTCTATGCACAGTTCTCATAAATAAATCCAAATGACTCACTAATCATGTGACTTATAAGCAGTATAAGATCAAAATAAACAGTTCCCGGTGAATTCTCTTCACATTGCTTTTTTATCCAATTAACTTCTAATCATGAGTAATTCAATTACTCAAGCTAATTGTAAATGATTCAGAAATCTCAAATGTCTAGGTGCAGATCTCAATTATACATGTATAACACCACATTTAGATCTTCTTCCAAACCATAAATAAATTAATGAATTATCCTTTCCACAAAAAGAGACATTAACCTGCAAGTAACTATTCCACACATTACTTGTTCATATGTCTATGTACTCTGACTAGTTTAAGTATACGATATAAACTCATTACATAGGAAACACATAGTAGATCCACAAGATTAAGATGTACATAAGCAACTTATCCAACTATGTCCCAATACATAAACATAGGCTATAAACTGACAGATATCCATAATCTTCATATGTTACTCACATATTTCACTGAGAATCTTGCAGCTCAGCTACCAAAGAACTCTATTTCTCATGACTAAATAACATATCTGGGAAATCATTGAAGTGAACAACTCCACATCACAAGTTTTCCAACCATCTAACTCTTATTAACAAAATTCCTTCTACCAATCAGCCTGCAACAGATGTTAGCGTACAAACCAAGATTAGGCTAACTCATATAGACATCTTTGGACATAAAGTTAAGATTAAAGCTTTATTTTATTGATCCAATCCATATCAAAATGGTACTTGGTTGCAATCAATGAATCTTAATATAATCTTTACCACTACTTCCCATATTAATGAATATCTCATAGCTCAATAATTTTTGTCTTCAAGCGATTGGGAGGACCAATCGATCATGTAATCTTTACCAAAATATAAAGCAACTAAATCACGCAAACGGGCATGAACTACATTGCCACGCGTATTTTTTATAAATCCACCACGTGGATTAAGATCATAATACACACTACACGATTCTTTGGAAGGGGCACCTTCGGAAGCTCTTCTCTCGGATGATTCACTCGAAGAAGATAACACAAGATTTTTTATTCTATCTCTTTGTTGAGGAGATAGATTCTCAAACTACTCTTGATTATATTCTTCAGGCTCCTCACGAGCTCTTCTCCTAGATGGTCTCCCACTTGACCTTCCACTTGACCTACCACTTGAAGACATTGTATCAAAGAAAAACTTTAAAAGTTAGAAAGTAGTGGAGAATGGGAGTGAAAGAGTATTGAAGACTTTTAGATTAGAAAAGTAAGCAATGAATAGAAAGCAATAGAATAATAGTAAGCAAGAACAAACAAGATCAATAGAGCAATCAAAAGCAAGAGCAAGATCACTAGCAATGAATAGCAACCAAAAGCAAGCAAGCAAGATCTATAGAGCTTAGAAGAGCAATAGCAAGCAAGAGCACTAAACACTAGATTAGAAAACCTATAAATTTTGAAAGCAAAAGAAGAGGAGCAAGAATGCTCGCAGAAATGCTGTTTTATTGGCATTCAAGTTTCGCGTGGATTATCCACGCAGAAGTTATCCACGCGATATCCACGCGTGGATGTTTCACGCATTTTTTTTTCCCTCTCTAGGCACGTGAGAGGGTCCCCCACATGGGCTTGCATGCTTCAAATGTCATTCAATATTCTCATAATCTTTTCTAGATTTTATGAGAATATTTTACTGTAGGATTTTATATAAAATATATTTTTTAATATGATGGAATGTAAAAAAATCAATTCAAAGATCATTATGGTAGTATTTAATTGTTAAAACTAGTTTTATATTGTTATAAACTTTATTTTCTTGATATTTGACATACAAGACAAAATCATGAGATAAGAAATAGTACATATTATTATTAAAAAAGTAATTTGACAAGTTTTTTTTAAGATTTTATGACATAATATTATGTCAAATCGGTGATGTCATAAAACATTTAGTTTATTAATAATCTAGGTGTCATAGATTTGATATAATTTGATGACATAATTACATGGTCAAATAAAATTTCCTGCTTTTGTCATGTGGCTTTGTAAATGGTTGCATGGGGTCATTGAGATTCATGATCAAAAGCATTTATGTTATATTGAGGACCTTAGTGATATGTGACCTATATGATAAATCTTTTTAATTGTTGGTGTGTGACCTATATAACCTTATATAAAATCATAGTAACTAGTTGAAATATCATTTAGCATTGTAATAAAGATGTTGATCAATGGTGTGTTATCTAGTATACGATTTCTTGCATACAAAGCAATCATAGATAGAAAGGGCGAATGCATATTGCTCGTCATGAGATACCATGGCACACTAGGCCAATCCAAAAAAATTTACCTTTAACTAACTCGAGCCAAGTATTAATTAATCAAACAAGTCATTGAGTGGGCAATGAATCAATTGAGTATATAACTGATTGTTTGATTTTGATCATTTCATCTTGAAAGAAAGATCGAGTGAGATCATCACTCATCTTAGACAAGAGTTTAAACTGAGAGCTTCAAACATTGACTACTATGTGGTCTTTAAATTAGTTGAGATAGGCTTGCACACACTATCTACTGATGTCTAACATTTGTCAATATGCACCTCATTTTGATTGCTCGTCATGTGTTGCCCCACCCAAGCAATTTTTCTAGAATATTAGATTTACATTAAGCATAAGTAGAATATACATGGATTAGATGTTGGCATGTCTTTAACAAATTTTATTATATTTGTTCAGAACATACAATCTCATAATGATTACTTATGATGTGGTATAGAGTAGATGGCTACAGTGTGTATATGTCATTGACGATGTCATCATCATCAGATAGTGACTCATCTCATAATCGCAACAGCAGTATATATTGTTATTGATATTGACATCAATTGCACTTTATTTGTTATTTGAATATGAGTGTATAATTTTTCTTGCAAATTTATTCTTACAATGACATTTGATTGGAATTATGAATTCTAGGAAAATTATCGTAGCTCCACGTGATTTAGAGAAAGAAAAAAGAATTGAGCTCTATCATAGAAAAAAGGAGCAATCAAGACTAAAGTACAATGAACAACTATTGACTGGTTCATCTTCAAGCTCTTCCATCAATTGATGTAGACTGTCTATTGATCCATCACATGTATGTATATTGATTTATGTCATAATTTTTCTACTTGTAATAGTGATGTAATCCGATTTGCTCTTTGGATATAGTATATTGCTCTTTGGAAAGCCAAGACACCACTCCATCACAAATGAAGGTTGAAAATGCACTAAATGTACAAAGACTATTTTGTCAATTTTTGTCACATGTTACAATTCGTCACATTTTAGTATTTGTCAATTTTCACTTGCATTGTCGACACTGAAAGAATTTGTGCAATTTGCAATTGGATTATTGGACCAGTTTCAACCAAAATATGATGAGAGGATACCATGTGCACAAATGCAAAGGCCTTAGGATTCGGACAAGGAGGATTGTCAACGATCATATTTGGGCCAATGGAGTGCACATAGAGAATCCAAGAGTACGAGAGATAAACTCTTAAAAGTGTTTTTCAGAAATGCTTTAATCTTTGACCCTTATGACACTTCAAGTATAGTTTGGCCAATAAATAGTGAGCGATAGGATGAGTGCCACGATACTTTGAAGTTAATCTCTCACTTGCTTCTAAAAGAAAAAATCCAATTAGAATGAATAGATGAAGTTAATCTCTCACTTGCTTCTAAAAGAAAAAAATCTAAACAGAATGATTAGATGTAGTTAATTTTGATTTCCATATTCAATCACCCATAATAGACTCATTCACGTCCGAGAGAGAGAGAGAGAGAGAGAGAGAGAGAGAGAGAGAGAGAGAGAGAGAGAGAGAGAGAGAGAGAGAGAGAGAGAGAGAGAGAGAGAGAGAGAGAGAGAGAGAGAGAGAGAGAGAGAGAGAGAGAGAGAGAGAGAGAGAGAGAGATCATGAAAGAGTTAAAGGTAACCAACACTCCCAATTCTAGGAAGGTGTGTAGCCCTTGTTTTCTTCCGTTAAAGGCATGGTTCAAATATTTTTTGTTGGAAGATGAGTTCCACAAAAAATCCCAAACATATTATTGATAGGATAAATCACATGAATATTGATTTTGGATCATCATTGGCCCTAGATGATGCTCTTGTTGATGATGACCCCTTGCATGATATAATTAGTTCATCAATGCCTTTGATTCAATCCAAGTCTCCAAATCTCTAGAACGTTCTTACCACCCAACCACACCTATCCTAGATGTTGCACATGAGTCCTCCACGATACTCCACGTGGATTCCACAAACTTGATCACCCCTTTACAAAAGAGAACACGTCTTGGACTTATTATGACTAGTTTGAAATATAATTGCAAATTACTACGCACTGTTGATGTGTCAAAAGACATTCTAGGTCCTTTGTCTGACCTTCCTCTTCTACCTAGCTTGCAACCATTAGTAAAAAACTTTTATCAGAAGTAGATATTCATGTTGGCCACTCCAATCACCATTACCATTAAATGGAACACTATTTACATATTGGGGTCGAATGTACATGATCATGCCTAGTGAACACTTTCCTGAGGCTGGTTTGGGCCTTTTTGCATTGAGTAGTATTGAGGTCCCTTTAAATAGTGTTGTGACATTGATGCCATATGCAGGACCTCAATACAATTGAGGTGATTGGCATGCTTTGTGTCGTCATCAATGGAGGATGCAAGTATATGGCTTGAATTCAAATGCTTGTTCTTTAAAGGAGCAACGCATGTAAGGAGGCAACATCTCAAGGGCAAATCGTACATACATTGATGGACGTCCAAATGTGCATGGAAACATTGTTGTATATATAAGTAGTTCCATTGGCCACCCTCTATTGACAAATTGTGATTTTGAAGAACGCACCAATGGAAAAGAACAATATTTTACTAGGAATGTAAAGGGCACTTATATAATGGTCAGTGCCACTAAATCTATCAGGTTTGGGGAGGAATTGTTCATCAAGTATAGTTTCAACCGTCCTCTACCCAAATGTTTGCAAAAGACAATAAGTCAAATGTGAAGATTTAAATTTTGTTGATATGTAGAGATGTATAATCCATGCATCTTGATTGTATTTGGTTTGTGTCATTAAATATGTCAAATGTTAGGAGCATTATTCGTCATTTGCCTAGATTAAATGTTAGGAGCATTATTCGTCTTTGACTTCATTGAATGTTAACAAGTTGAAAAGACAAATCTGTCTAATACATACATTGTTATGTTCATACTTTTTAAACTAAGAGGTAATTTATATTCATATGCAACATTTAGATCTATCAAGTATTGGGAGGAAATGTTTATCAAGCATTGTTTCAGCCTACTTCTTGTTATTTTGATATATAGGATTCTTCATCCTCATTTAGTGTTGGAGACAATAATCCTTGTAATGGTCGACGTAGATAACGAATGCAATACAACGTTCCACATATAAAGCAATTACCTCGTCGTGTACATCAAGGCTTAAAAGAGATGATGGAAATTGATGAGCGCATTAATCAAGAGACTAATGCATCCGAATTTAGCTCATCTAGATCTACTTCTTCGCAAACAAGTTCCAACGATGAAAATGAGCCTCCAATGAATGATGAATTTGAAGTCATGGGAGACATGTTGGATGATATGTACGAGAACAATATTGCAGCTAGACACAATGAACAAGATGAGGAGACACTTTTGTCTAAAGAAGAAAGAAAATTGCGAGAAGAATCAAAGACCGCATTGTATCCTGGAGCAAAGACATCTCGTTTGGCAACTTATCTACTTCTATTAAATCTTCAAGCCAAATATCGATGGAGTGACCAAAGCCTCACATCATTATTTGAGTAAAATTTTTTTCATCTACTTGTCATTTTTGCTTTGAAACAAAATTTACAATTTGGACATCGAGTGATATTTTTTTTACAATGACTTCTGTTGTCATGTACAGACTATTGAAAAACAAAATTCTCCCAGAAGGGAATGTCATGCTTGAGACAAGAGATGAGGCACGAAAGATGTTGTCTAACATTGGGATGGACTACAAGCAACATCATGCATGTCCAAAAGATTGTATTTTATATGGAGGAAGGTACAAATCACTCAAGAAATGTCCCATTTGTGATACTCCTCGATATAGAGATGATTTGCAAGGGGCAACCATTCCGTGCAAAGTTTTACGACATTTTCCAATAATTCCACGATTGCAACATTTATTTCGTTGTAAATCTCTTGCACAACTTAAATACTGGCATGCACACCATACCTCTACGGATGGGATGATGAGGGTACCTTCAGATTCACCTGCATGGAAACACATCAACAAAGAATATCCAAGCTTTGCCAATGAGTCAAGAAATGTGAGATTTGGTCTTGCAACAGATGGTGTGAACCCCTTTGGTGTACGAACAACTACGTGGTCCATTTGGCCTATTTGCTTGGTAAATTATAATATTCCTCCTTGGTTGAGTACAAAAAAGGGACACGTTATGTTGGCACTTTTAATTCCTGGCCAATGCAAGGTTAAGAACATGGATGTGTATCTTGAGCCACTTATTGACGAGTTGGAAGATTTGTGGAAGGGGATAAAAGCATAAGACATTTCGTTCCCCTTACATGAGAGGGAGTTTACACTACATGCCATTGTAATGTGGACAATGCATGACTATCCAGGATTAGGTGAATGCTCAAGTAATCATTAAAACAATGTCTATCTTGTGTACATAGGAGTTTGTTTACAGTTACATACAACTAGTAATTCTTGACATTTACATGATATACTACAATGGCTATAATTATTCTTTGACATATACTTTTTTTAATAGTGATTGATAGTATCCATTTGTTGGACAGGCTTTCAAATGGCTGAAAAAAATGCTTGTTTTTTTGTGTGGGCCAAGTCTTGGGGAAGATACTCTTTTAGTCTCAAAAAAGTGGTTTAGGAAAATCATCGTAAATACTTGCATGAAGGCCATCCATTCAGAGACACTCATAGAAGAGGTTTTCGAGGAAGAGTTGAGAGAGAGATGCCTCCAAAGAGCATGTCTGTGAAAGATTGGCAATTTCTATGGGAGGAGTCTCAAGCAAAGCCAATCGATGGTATGAAAAGATTATCTATATATCATCGTTTGGAATATTGGAGTAACCTTTTGATTAATCACCTACTTAATCCCATACACATATTTAAAATGTGGGTGCATCTATTTGGAAACACTTGATTGGTGAAAAAGATACCATTGCTGCAAGGCACGATCTAAAAGAATCAAACATCAAAAAAGAATATTGGATAAAGGATGGTGAAGATCATGCTCCAAAAGTACCTTGGACATTCACTAAGGAGGAGCTTAACCATGTGCGCTCCATTATTCATGACATTAGAACACCAACTGGTTTTGCCCATTCTCTACGGTCATCATTCACAGTGGATGGAAAGTTGCAAGGTCTCAAATCTCATGATTGGCTAAAGATGATTCAATTCATCTATCCATTGTCAATTCGTGGGTGCTTGTCAAAAGATATTTGTGAGACCATATACAAACTATCAATCATTGTCAGGTATGTACATGTACTTGGTGTATTTTTCTATTTAGTACTTATTGATTGGAAATTCAAATAGACATAAAATGGATTGAATATGTTGCAGATGGATGTGTTCGAAAGAAATCCGTGAGCTGGATCTTCGCAAGAGACATGAGGATATGGTGGAGATTGTTTGCATGTTTGAGAGATATTTTTTGACTTCCATCATGGACTCACAAGTGCATTTATTGGTGCACTTGGTTGAAGAAGTTTCTATTGCTGGTCCAGTGCACACTAGGTATAAGTGCATAAATTATCTTTTGCATGTGTATTTAAACTAAATCAATTGATACATGAACTCATTAAATAAAACACTAATTTTTAACCATTTGTGACTTTTTTGGTGGATGTTCTTTATGGAAAGGTACATGAAAGTCTTAAAAGATTTTGTGCGTCTAAAGGCAAGGCCTGAAGGTAGCATGTCAGAGGGATGGTTAATACATGAATCTCTCTTTTATGTTATTGAAGTTTTGCACTATGTTACTGAAATTTATTGTGTGGACTTTGTTATATGTCGAATCTAAACTCTGCGGTAGAACCACTGAAACAATTGACAAATGTAGTTTCGTTTTCATTGGTTCTTCCATGTTGTGTATTTCAATGAAATGCTGCTCGTGCTTGCCAGTGTGACTTCTCCATTCCTTGTGATGACCATACACTCAAGCTTGCATTTGTATTTGCAAAAAATGTTGTATGATCTTTTAGTATGTGCTGCATATGTCAAAACCATAATGTTAGTCTTATGTTTGGATTTAAATATATATGAAAATTTGAAATCATTTTGAGAATTTTATACTAACCATGTAATGAGTGATGTGAACTTCTCCCCATGCTTTTGATACTGCATTGACAAACTCGACACAAGTCCTTTAGATAGCTTTCTTATCAATATCAGAATATTTTTCTTTTCTTAAAATAGCAATCATACTATCAAGCTTTTTCCAAACATCAACATTTAGTACTCTAGTTTTGCCATCTTTCTTGAAGTTTTGAGTGGCAACAATAATATTTGTCCAGACTGAGTGTTGAATATTAGATGCCTTACCATTATGATTTGATAGAAAACGACGTGCTTTTGCTCCTCCTATGCTTGGCTTAGTTGGCATGTTCCCATTCTTTCTTGAAAGCTTTTCATCTTGTTGAATTTTGACATGTCCTTTATGGAGTCTTGCTTTTGATAAAACATCTTCTAATCGAGAGATAGCTTCCTTTGCTAATGATGCTGGCTTAATATTCAAAGCAAAAACTATATGAAGATAAATGATGTTTTCTATTAATCTAACTTTTGCATGAAGAGTGCAAACATGCACATTTTTTAAGGGGATAGGCAACACAGGCTTCCAGTTTGGATCTGCATATTCTCTAGTAATTCCTGTATTCCTAGTTACATCTTTTGCCATTTTCATGCAGTACAAACAAGGGTGTTTTGATGTAGCACCGTGAGAGACATTATACATACATTTCAATGTTTTCAAATCACCTGCTAAGTGCCATTCAACATTGAAGTCTCCAACTCTTGGAACATTGAGAAGTCCTCCATCCGTCTGGTCCTTGATGATCCTAGGAGAAATTCTGACTCATCTAACTTAAGAACTATGATTATTTTGCCATTCTCCTTTTCATGGGTTATATCATAGAATGTGACGATGTATCTCAGCAAGTAATTTAGATCAACAAATAAATTGTTTGATGAATTATAGAATATCGATCTTCCATCAGTTTCATACACCTCCTCAATATGAAATGGAGTTCCAGTGATCTTATGCATATCTATGTTTAATGTATCCCTCTCTTTCTTCAGAGAGAGAGAGAGAGAGAGAGAGAGAGAGAGAGAGAGAGAGAGAGAGAGAGAGAGAGAGAGAGAGAGAGAGAGAGAGAGAGAGAGAGAGAGAGAGAGAGAGAGAGAGAGAGAGAGAGAGAGAGAGAGAGAGAGAGAGAGAGAGAGAGAGAGAGAGAGAGAGAGAGTGTCGAAAGTAAAATTGCCAGTGTTATTAGAATGAGTAGAAGATGATCAAATACAAAGGAAATGGATCCCTCTTATAGATTTGAGAGGTGAGCCCATTTCACTCTAATTGGCTATTGAAGTTTCATCAGGATCACAATCTTGACCATCAAGATTTCTTGAGGTCAAGTTGTGTTTCCCAACTTAAGAACTTACAAACGGTAAGTTTAAAATACTTTATTGAATAATTGTGCTCCATGGCACTTATTAGCCTAAGGCCCAATGTTGAACTCACACACATAGGATGCCAACTGGTCGCCTATTTCTGATACTTTCGACTGTCTACTTTTTATGTAGTGTTTGGGCTTATTGCAGAAATTTTAGAATATTTCATGTCGTACCCAGAATTTGGCACTACGTTGGTGGTCTACTACTTTGTGGAATAATCAGACTCTAGTTGAATCTTGCTTATTGAAGGGCAATCGTCAACCTTAGTCTCCCCCTTGGTATTGTACTTCCCAATTGAAGGCTGCGTGGATGCACTTTTCCTCGAACTTTGAGTTATGTTGCCTTCAAGTTGTTTTATTGACACAGGCTCCCTTTGTAATTCATCAACAAGAAATCTTTGCAAAGATTGTGCCAAGAGATTCTAAAAAAATCCTCTGAACTTCATCAGATGCAAATTTCTTGACTTTGTCAACTACCATTGGCTTGATAAATTCTACCAGCTCTATCTTTTGTGATGTTCTTGTTGGTTTCTCCATAAGTGCATCTGCGTACTTTGGAACTTTTTTTAAATTGACTTCTTCCTCACTTATTTCATACCCAGGTGGCACTAAATTTTTTTGCTTATAGCACATTAAGTCTGTGTGTGGACTGGACAACATAGGTGCATGCTACATATGCCAAATGCCTCTTGGCTATTTGTGAATTCCGCATTGGACAATCCAAGCATGGATTGTTCACACATAGGTTTGAATGTTGATAGATCACCTCAATGTGGAAATTTGGCTTGGCGATGTCTTCCTCCACATTCAAAGCATCATACCATGTGCAATATATCATCTCCTCGGAGTTGATAAGCATACACGGCTAATGGACGTCCATTACGATCTTCCACAAAATAAATTGGTAGGCTATTATGGTCTTCTTGTGAGTTCGGTGACATGCAAGATGACATGACCAAGACTTCCACTTGGCCAATTTTTGTTGGAGAAACTTGTAATTCAGATGGATCACTTTGACATCCGTCTGCTAGGTGAACTCTTTGGCGGCTTGATCCTATTTTTGACCTTTGAACCGCTAGAATTTGATGTCAAACTTGCTTCACTGTATTTTATCTTTGTACAAAGCGCGGATTCTTGATTGAACATCTTGTACTTGGATGTTCCTCAAAGCAATATGTACATTCATCCTTATCAATAAACTTTGTCTTGTGATCCTGCGTTGGATGACATCCGGAACTTGAAGCACTAGGTTTGTGGTCAATTGTTACACTTGATCTGCTTGACTCTGTTGCACTCCTAGATGATTCATAGCTTGTCTGCTTGGCATCGAATCTTTAGATTCTTCTGATTTTCCATCTAATATTTCTGTGTTTGGATAGGAGTGATCTACTCTCTTCTTCATGATAAGATTCTCCATAATTACCGAATCTTGGCAGATTTGTGGCAATGACGTGTAGGATGTGAATTTCTTCATACCATACTTGATCTTGTCAAGTAGTCCGATATAGTAGTTCTTCATTATGGTTTCTGGACTCAGTAGATCATTATCTTTCACCAGATTGTACAGTTGTCTCTGGTGTATTGTCGAACTATCTCATAAGGAAACATCTGAAATGAAGTTAATATGACAAACTCGGTAGTCATGGTTGGAATGCAGTGTAGCCTTGATGCAAGAGATTGCTTCAAGGATTGCACAACTGTGGTGTTCCGATTTTTTTTTTTTTGAAACGAGAAAAAAGAAAAAAGAAAAAAGAAAATAAAAAATTGAGCAGTATAGATGAAAAAATATGAACAACAAAAACAGAAAGTCACAGTAACAGGTGGATATAACAGGTGGATTTAACAAATGGATATAATAGATGGAGTTTACAAACAGATGGATTTTACAAATGGATATCATAGATGAACAAGATGAAGGTTACACAGAGTGGAGATAGAAAAAAATGGACACTATGACGACGTAGACTAGCCTCCTCATTGAGGCCCCATCGGATTTGGCATTTGGGGGCCGCTTGGTTCCTAAAGTTGTATCGACATTCGTTGCTCTTATTGCACATGTGGTAATATCAAGTGGGTCGCTCTATCCTCTATCTCAACTACGAGCACTCATTTCTTTTGTGGTTATTAGAGAAGTGTGGACACTAGGTGGATTCTCTCCTTGAATAAGCATGGGTACGTCTTGGTTGCATGCCTTTCAGCTTCTGATCCAACAACCATGGTAAGGTCGGTAGCGAGCTTTTTGATCTGCTCGTTGCTCTCTGCGTGTGCAACCTGTCTATGGCGGATATGATGGTAGTGGCGCTATTGGATGTAGAGGCGGAAGCATCATCATGAAGCTTATCCTTACGTTTGGCTCTTCGTTCTTTTTTGCATCTTTGTTCTTGGTTGAATTATCAAAGTCCGAACTAGTGCTCTCACTATTGTCGACTCTCTTAATGGCATCGGCGCAGGCTACTTGAAAAGACACGTATTTATCTCTTCGTTTCATTTGTTGCCTGATTCTCTTAAGTAATCTTGCCATGAACCATGTCAGGAAGCTGTGGTCTAGGACACTATCAGGGTCGCATCCATCGCACAATCTTTTGATCCGTTCAATATAATCGCATCGGGACTCGTTCTTCTTATCCATACAGATTCGTGCAAGTTGTAGAAAATGATCGGAAAGGAAGCAAGTGGTTTTGAATCTTGTGATGAATTCAGCCTATAAGATATTCCAATCTTCTCATTCGTTCTGTTCAAGATTGAAATACCAATCTTTTGCAGTATCAGTTAGACACATATTGAAATATCTTAATAGCTCTTGCGGGATATCGTCCATGTAGGATCTACACCCTTGGGTGTAGATCTATAGAAATTGTCGCAGATCTCTCTTCCCATCAATCCTTGGAAGGTTGATCTTGGGGAAGTTTCTGACTGTGTGGAGTACGAATGGCCTAGGATTGTTTATTGGGGGTGGATCTACATCAATCGGTTCTTGAGTATCTCAATCGGTATGTTGACAAATTCCTCTAGTTCAGGGAGATCTAGAGTGGATAATCTCCTACTAGATCTCAGATGCATACAACAGAATGAAAAAAAGAACTATTTTTGGTATTTTCATTTTATATGTTTTTGATCTTTTTCTTGTTCTTTTTCCTTTTATATTGAGGATCAAACTGATGCCATTATGAACTTAGTTCAAGATCATATTGGGATCTAAATAAAAATCAAATCCTTTTTTGCACTTTTATGATTGATTGTGGATGTATGAATGCTTGAATGTTGTTATCTAGTCATGCTATCACATATTGAATGATCTAACTCAACCTTTCATCCTTCTAATCCACAAAATCACACATAAGATTTATTAGGTAGGTTTACTTTCATTGCTCTCCTCCCTTAGAAGATAAGCCTCAAGAGGAGAAGATCTAGAGCCCAAGAAGCCTAGATTTCCCAAGAAAACCAACATCCAAGAAGAGGATCTTCACAAAATCAAAACCCAAAAAGAGCCAAGAAGATAGTCAAGCAACTCACCCCTCATCTAAGCCATTCCACATTTAAATCTTATGCCAATATTGACACCCTTGGTAGGCTTAGATCTCGTTTAGATCCGTAGTTTAACCCCCTCTCCATTGGATCGAAGTCTGTACTACACGACAACTCACCTAGTTGGAGATCCAAACCCTGACTTTGCCCTCTTAATGGCGACGATTAGGGAGGCACTAAAAGGGTCCAACATTTTTTTGGCACCGTTGCTAGGGAAACGATGCCAAGCTACTGTTTAGATGGATTTAGTTTGCATTTTGGTTGAATTTTTCCTTGCATTTTAAAAGGATTTTTTCCTATTTTTTGTTGCCATTTTTTCTCGCCACTTTTCCAATGAGCCCCCCGGGGCAGAGTTTAGAGTCTGATCTATCATCTCCGCGAGTTATAATTTATAACTTGCCATCAGTACTATTACTCCTCCAACAGCCTACTACTCTCCAAATCACTTTTAGACACTTTTTTTAGGCCATCTTTACTTGCCATCAGAGTAGGATTAGCATCCTCAGAGCTATCATTCTGATGACCGACGAGTTATAAGGCTATTACTCGCTAGTTCAAAATTTTCTGCCCATTTCTCTATTCCCACCATTTTTTTATTACTCGCCAGTTATAACTTGCAGACAAGGTTTTATAATTCGCCAACAGAGTTTTCTTTTTATTTGTTCACTATTTTTACTTGCCATCAGCAGAGGTCTATAGACGTACTGATCTGTCTTGTACCAGACTGGAGTGTTATAATTTTATTACTCGCCTTCCTATTACTCGCCATCAGTATTTCTCGTCACTTTCACATATTGTTTTGACCATCAATTAGGACAAGTAGACAACTTAGCGAGTTATAAACCTATTACTCGTGCTTGCTATTACTTGTCCAGTATAACTTGCCTACAATGAAAATCTATAATTTTCCAGATCTTTTGACAATCAAAACCCATCCGTATTTTTTCGTTGTTTTCATTTTTCTTGATTGCCTTTTGGATTTGCATCTATGTTGTTTCCTTCACAAAGTAAGAAAAGGTGGAGAAGGCTTAGCTTCTCTCTCTCAATCTCTATTCTTCACAATGGAAAGTGATTACAGAATGGTGTCACATCCCTACTTATAGACAAAGCTAGGGTTAGGGTTTTTGGCTCACCCCAAAAACCGTGTGCCATAACAACTTGACTGCCTTAAAAAGTTATGAGCCAAAATGCATTTTAAACTACTTGGGTCCTTTCTTATTTTTGGCGCATTGAAGCATAGATCATAACCTATTTCTCGTGCCATCGGCTTATGAGTACAGTCCACCTTCTAAGGGTGTCTGACATTATATTTACAATTAGATCTGAATCGGCCATGCTTTTATTCCTGTTGCCATAAGATATGTTGGGGGGAGACGCTAGGTCTTTGGTTTTCCTCATTGGTGTGAAGAATTGAAAAAGATTATCTATGTTAGATATAGGGGTCTTATGTTTTTTACATCAAGCATCTAGGTGTAGGATGTTGATAGGAATAAATTTGGCATAGATGGCAAATTATGCATTTCCACTTCTATTGAGCCAAAATAGAGTAAGAGGCTAAACACTTGCTAATTAGAGTGTAGACAAGTATAAAGTTTTTGTTTGATGAATTCCAAGAGGTCCAATAGGATATAGAGGTGGAACCTTGTGAGGTCCAATAGGAAATTGAGGTGTGCTTGAATATAGTCCAATAGAATTAAGAGGTGCATAGATCAATGATCCAATAGGATCAAGGGGTGACAAAATGTGGTCCAATCATAGTTAAGCATAGTCGTAGCTCGTGGACCTACTAGTATCATTGTACTCCTCATTTTGAAGTTAATTGATTTGGTGATTTCATGGATTTTGTGAAGTAATGATCTTCACGGAGGACGCGCGAGCCAAAAACATTCGCGTGGATATAGCCGTGGATTGGTATGGATATACGTGTGGATACAAGCACGTGGATTATCCACGCGTGGATGTTCCACGCAAATGTCATTTTTGGCAACAGATTGGTCGGATGTCGTAAAATTCAAAATGTGTGGATTATCCATGCATGGATTATCCACACCAAGTCCGACCACCGGCAGCCGGGCAAATAATTTGTCTAGTTGTTCACGACAAATTATTCTTCTGTTGTTTTGTTGCTTAATGTTTGGCTACGTAATCAGATTGACCATGATTTCTATCACTAACGTTCTGTTCATTTCTGATAGGCATAGTCATACTTAGAGAAAGAGTAATATAGCTCATTCCGCTATACACGAACACTTTTCGTTTGAGTTCATTTCTCGTTCGATTCTTTTCGTGTTCGTTTCTTTTTGAGCTATTTTAGTTTCTCACAATCTCACACCCTCTTTCAACCCAACATGGTATTAGAGCTATTTTTGTAGCCTGATAAGCTTCCACAGTACAAGACTCTACTGGCCGATAGAGTAATTGTTTTCTTGTTCTGTAATTTAGCACCAAATTTTCATACTTTACTAGCTGATAGTTTTTCATATCACTTAGACTAATCTTTCACATGGATTCCCAAGGGAAAGCCAGTCCTATCATGGACAAGCTTGATGGAGCCAATTACCATCCGTGAAAATTTAAGATGAAAACTATATGGAATCTATGGAAATTATTGTACCTCCACGTGATTTAGAGAAAGAAAAAAGAATTGAGCTCTATCATAGAAAAAAAGAGCAATCAAGACTAAAGTACAATGAACAACTATTGACTGGTTCATCTTCAAGCTCTTCCATCAGTCAAAGTAGACCGTCTAATGATCCATCGCATGTATGTATATTGATTTGTGTAATAATTTTTTTATTTGTAATAGTGATGTAATCCAATTTGCTCTTTGGATATAGTATATTGCTCTTTGGAAAGCCAAGACACCACTCCATCACAAATCAAGGTTGAAAATGCACTAAATATACAAAGACTATTTTGTCAATTTTGTTCACATGTTACAATTTGTCACATTTTAGAATTTGTCAATTTTCACTTGCATTGTCGACACTGAAAGAATTTGTGCAATTTGCAATTGGATTATTGGACCAATTTCAACCAGAATATGATGAGAGGATACCATGTGCACAAATGCAAAGGCCTTTGGATTCGGACAAGGAGGATTGTCAACGATCATATTTGGGCCAATGGAGTGCACACAGAGAATCCAAGAGTACGAGAGATAAACTCTTAAAAGCGTTTTTCAGAAATGCTTTAATCTTTGACCCTTATGACACTTCAAGTATAGTTTGGCCAATAAATATTGAGCGATAGGATGAGTGCCACGATACTTTGAAGTTAATCTCTCACTTACTTCTACTAGGAAAAATCCAGATAGAATATTTAAATGAAGTTAATCTCTCACTTGCTTCTAAAAGAAAAAATCCAAATAGAATGATTAGATGAAGTTAATCTTGATTTCCATATTCAATCACCCATAATAGACTCATTCATGTCCGAGAGAGAGAGAGAGAGAGAGAGAGAGAGAGAGAGAGAGAGAGAGAGAGAGAGAGAGAGAGAGAGAGAGAGAGAGAGAGAGAGAGAGATCATGAAAGAGTTAAAGGTAACCAACACTCCCAATTCTAGGAAGGTGTGTAGCCCTTGTTTTCTTCCGTTAAAGGCATGGATCAAATGTTTTTTGTTGGAAGATGAGTTCCACAAAAAAGCCCAAACGTCGCAGGGAGGGAGCATGTGGTGACATTCTGGAGTAGCATATAATCGTGTGGTTCGGGAGTTTTGATTAGCACTCTATGATGTTCTCTTTATTTTTTTCTTCATGTGTGTTTAGGGTCGGTGTGGGTGGGTGTGTGTGTGTGTGCGTGTGTTTGTGTGTGTTTCATGCTACTGGTTTACGGTTTGTGTTATATATTAAGTTATGTTTCATGCTTGAGAGAGAGAGAGAGAGAGAGAGAGAGAGAGAGAGAGAGAGAGAGAGAGAGAGAGAGAGAGAGAGAGAGAGAGAGAGAGAGAGAGAGAGAGAGAGAGAGAGAGAGAGAGAGAGAGAGAGAACTGATACATCTAACATTTTCAACTTTTGCAGAAGAAGGACCATAAGTTGGTTCAAGAAAAAGAGTTGCAAGAGAGATCGAGAATATTATTGATAGGATAAATCACATGAATATTGATTTTGGATCATCATTGGCCCTAGATGATGCTCTTGTTGATGATGACCTCTTGCATGATATAATTAGTTCATCAATGCCTTATGATTCAATCCATGTCTCCAAATCTCTAGAACGTTCTTACCACCCAACCACACCCATCCTAGATGTTGCACATGAATACTCCACGTGGATTCTCCAAACTTGACCACCCCTTTAAAAAAGAGAACACGTCTTGGATGTATTATGACTAGTTCGAAATATAATTGCAAATTACTATGCACTGTTGATGTGTCAAAAGACATTCTAGGTTCTTTGTCTGACCTTCCTTTTCCACCTAGCTTGCAACCATTAGTAAAAACTTTTATAAGAAGTGGATATTCGTGTTGGCCACTCCAATCACCATTACCATTAAATGGAACACCATTTACGTATTGGGGTCAAATGTACATGATCATGCCTAGTGAAAACTTTCCTGAGGCTGGTTTGGGCCTTTTTGCATTGAGTAGTCTTAAGGTCCCTTTTAATAGTGTTGTGACATTGATGTCATATGCAGGACCTCAATACAATTGGGGTGATTGGCATGCTTTGTGTCGTCATCAATGGAGGATGCAAGTATATGACTTGAAATCAAATGCTTGTTCTTTAAAGGAGCAACGCATGCAAGGAGACAACTTCTCAAGGGCAAATCATACATACATTGATGGACGTCCAGATGTGCATGGAAACATTGCTGTATATATAAATAGTTCCATTGGCCACCCTCTATTGATGAATTGTGATTTTGAAGAATTCACCAATGGAAAAGAACAATATTTTACTAGAAATGTAAAGGGCACTTATGTAATGGTCAGTGCCACTAGATCTATCAGGTTTGGGGAGGAATTGTTCATCAAGTATAGTTTCAACCGTCCTCTACCCAAATGTTTGCAAAAGACAATAAGTCAAATGTGAAGATTTAAATTTTGTTGATATGTAGAGATGTATAATCCATGCATCTTGATTGTATTTGGTTTGTGTCATTAAATATGTCAAATGTTAGGAGCATTATTCGTCATTTGCCTAGATTAAATGTTAGGAGCATTATTCATCTTTGACTTCATTGAATGTTAACAAGTTGAAAAGACAAATCTGTCTAATACATACATTGTTATGTTCATACATTTTAAACTAAGAGGTAATTTATATTCATATGCAACATTTAGATCTATCAAGTATTGGGAGGAAATGTTTATCAAGCATTGTTTCAGCCTACTTCTTGTTATTTTGATATATAGGATTCTTCATCCTCATTTAGTGTTGGAGACAATAATCCTCGTAATGGTCGACGTAGATAACGAATGCAATACAACGGTCCACATATAAAGCAATTACCTCGTCGTGTACGTCAAGGCTTAAAAGAGATGATGGAAATTGATGAGCGCATTAATCAAGAGACTAATGCATCCGAATTTAGCTCATCTAGATCTACTTCTTCGCAAACAAGTTCCAACGATGAAAATGAGCTTCCAATGAATGATGAATTTGAAGTCATTGAATGTTAACAAGTTGAAAAGACAAATCTGTCTAATACATACATTGGTATGTTCATACTTTTTAAACTAAGAGGTAATTTATATTCATATGCAACATTTAGATCTATCAAGTATTGGGAGGAAATGTTTATCAAGCATTGTTTCAACCTACTTCTTGTTATTTTAATATATAGGATTATGTTGGCACTTTTAATTTCTGGCCAACGCAAGGTTAAGAACATGTATGTGTATCTTGAGCCGCTTATTGACAAGTTGGAAGATTTGTGGAAGGGGATAAAAGCATATGACATTTCGTGCCCCTTACATGAGAGGGAGTTTACACTACATGCCATTGTAATTTGGACAATGCATGACTATCCAGGATTAGGTGAATGCTCAGGTAATCATTCAAACAATGTATATCTTGTGTACATAGGAGTTTGTTTACAGTTACATACAACTAGTAATTCTTGACATTTACATGATATACTACAATGGCTATAATTATTCTTTGACATATACTTTTTTTAATAGTCATTGATAGTATCCCTTTGTTGGGCAGACTTTCAAACGGCTGGAAAAAATGCTTGTTTTCTGTGCGGGCCAAATTTTGTGGGAAGATACTCTTTTAGTCTCAGAAAAGTGGTTTATGAAAATCATCGTAAATACTTGCATGCAGGCCATCCATTCAGAGACACTCATAGAAGAGGTTTTGGAGGAAGAGTTGAGAGAGAGGTGCCTCCAAAGAGGATGTCCGTGAAAGATTGGCGAATACTATTGGAGGAATCTCAAGCAAAGCCAATCGATGGCATGAAAAGATTATCTATATTTCATCGTTTGGAATATTGGAATAACCTTTTGATTAATCACCTACTTGATCCCATGCACATATTTAAAAATGTGGGTGAATCTATTTAGAAGCACTTGATTGGTGAAAAAGATATCATTGCTGCAAGGCACGATCTAAAAGAATCAAACACCAAAAAAGAATATTGGATAAAGGATGGTGAAGATCATGCTCCAAAAGTACCTTGGACATTCACTAAGGGGAGCTTAACCATGTGCGCTCCATTATTCATGACATTTGAACACCAACTGGTTTTGCCCATTCTCTACGGTCATCATTCACAGTGGATGGAAAGTTGCAAGGTCTCAAATCTCATGATTGGTTAAAGATGATTCAATTCATCTCTCCATTGTCAATTTGTGGGTGCTTGTCAAAAGATATTTGTGAGACCATATACAAACTATCAATCATTGTCAGGTATTTACATGTACTTGGTGTATTTTTTTTATTGAGTATTTATTGATTTGAAATTCAAATAGACATAATATGGATTGAATATGTTGCAGATGGATGTGCTCAAAAGGAATCCGTGAGCTGGATCTTCGCAAGAGACATGAGGATATGGTGGAGATTGTGTGCATGTTTGAGAGATATTTTTTGACTTCCATCATGGACTCACAAGTGCATTTATTGGTGCACTTGGTTGAAGAAGTTTCTATTGCTGGTCCAGTGCACACTAGGTATAAGTGCATAAATTATCTTTTGCATGTGTATTTAAACTAAATCAATTGATACATGAACTCATTAAATAAAACACTTATTTTTAACCATTTGTGACTTTTTAGGTGGATGTTTTTTATGGAAAGGTAAATGAAAGTCTTAAAAGATTTTGTGCGTCAAAAGGCAAGTCCTGAAGGTAGCATGTCAGAGGGATGGTTAGTACATGAATCTCTCTTTTATGTTACTGAAATTTTGCACCAACTACATCCATCTGGTCCACTATTGTGGCGTGATGAGGAAGCCGAAGAGGTAACTAGTGAAAAACCTCAAGGGATGGGAAAGGTCCATAGGTTGGCACCCTTCCACCGAGAAAAAATTTCTACATTCATGTTTTATAATTGTGGGGTTATGGATAAATGGTTAGACCTATATGAAGAAGAAAAAAAAGAGAGGGCCTTGTCTAGAAACCGCCAACGACATAATAGAGGTAGACACATGGCCTCAAGTTCACATGATCTTGAGCCATTGCCCAAGCAATGCACTATAGAGTGGATGCATGACACTACAAAAAGCAACAAAAGAGGGACAAAAAATATCAAACGCAGAATGGGACTTTGCAAGAAGATGCGAATGGAAGGTATTATTCTTTAGATACTTTATTATTAGAACATTCTTGTTTGTAACAATATTTGTTTAATCATTTTGAAACACCATGTTCATTCACAGTGATTATTTATGAGATTCATGTTTGTCATGTGGCAGTGCAAAATGTATAATGCTATATGGGCTTTTGGTTTTCACTTTCATGTTGAAAGGATTGATAACAAGAGACGCACACACGATTGTTGTGTAATAGCATCTTTCCAACAAGAAATTCAAAGCAGTGCATGAGATCGGAATCCCATCTCAGGAGATATAGAATACTTAGGAACTATACAAAATATTTATGATGTGTCATTTGGTGAAAGTGGACACTATTTTTTATTTGATGTGAAATGGTTCAAGGTACTTTTTAGAGGGCCAAATGCAACTGTAAAATCGGATCCAAGTGAAATTTTTGCGATTGATTCATCAAAAACATTGAGCATGGAGTCCTTTGACACATTGGTGTTGCCTCATCAGTGTGAGCAGGTGCACATGCTATGCTATAATGTTTTTCATTCTATTGCAAGTGACTCCAGTATTTGAGTTTTCAATATGTTCTAAAATGGTGATTTTTGTAGGTGGTTTTTCAACCAGATCGACTAAACAAGATATGGTGGTTTGTAGCTCAAGTTGAACCATGTTCACGACGAGTATTTGAGGGTGCAAATGTTGAGAATGAAATGGAAAACCTTCATTTTAGCTATGAGATTGAGCTAGCTAGAGATGTAATAAATCGTCAAACCATACTTGAAGCACCCACTTCCATAGATGTTGGGAATAGAAATTCTAATAGTCAGGATGATGAAATAATTTTTGAAAGTGAGAATGATGATGAAAATCATCTAAGAGGAGATGAATTGCAAGATGTTGTCGCTGATGAAATTGATTCTTGTAATTCTGAATAAAAATTGATTATTGCAATTTTGAATGAAATTGATTCTTGCAATGCTTTCAAATGATTGTTATTTAGCCAAAATAGAGTCTCATTTATGATCAAGTACGTGAAAAGAATAGACATAGTTTGACTTCAATCCCATTTTTTTGGAGATAATGTCGGTGAAGATAGATGTACGGCTTCATGTTCCAAGAAAATTCTCATTTTTTAACAAATGCTGCAAAGGCAGTAAATCACTAAAAGCATGTGAGTTAATGAAATCACCACCACAAACTATGACAAAATCATGTGTTTCATCATAGTCAATCCCCTTGAATTGAGCATATCCCTTGGCAACTAGTCTTGTTTTATAATTGTTCACACTACCATCTTGATAAGCTTGATCTTAAAGACCCATTTGCAAACAGTAACGTTTTGTATCTTTGATGGAGGATCAATAATTTTACAAGTATCTCAAACAATGCACCATGTACTCACCTCACTTTTCATTACATCAAATCACTCTTTTGTTGCTACAGTTTCATTCACACTTGAAGGAACATCATCAAACTTAAAGTAGTAATAAGGGCAATAAAAATTAAACAATCATCAACTTGTATTTGCTTCTCTCTTCCTTGTATTTGAGCCTTGATGGTTGGTTGCATTTGGGCTCTGATACCATGTTAAAATCAAAGATTATGAACCTCATTTGGATACTAAAACCTTGAAAAAGCATCAAAGGTTTCACTTATATCTAATAGATAGAAAACTAGCACACAATCCAACCTATTTTGCATCTAATTGGCAAGAGCTTTTGAACACCACAATAAAACTAGAAATAATTGATCTTCACATCCTGTCACACACGTGGAAAGTATAGTACTTTGTTCAGATTCAGATCTATTCATTAGACACAAAAAATATCTCATTCATCATTCATCAATTCCTCATTAAAGAGCAAACTTGCCAAAATCACCATCTCTTGATAATCTCTCGAAGTATGTACAAAATGGGCTCTCAATCCATATCAAATGATCTCGGATATGAGATTAGGTAGAGTGCCATTAGGGTAGACCCTAAACCCCTGGCTCTCAAAGCCTTAGATCATGCATAATTACCCTCTTGGTAGCTCGAGTCAACTATCTTATAAAAGTAGGTGGCCGCTCTCATCAAAAATCTCAATCATCTAGGAACACCATGATATAATTCACTTTAGAAAAATATTTATTTAACTAATTCCATTTCATTATGTACATGCAAAAAAAAAAAAAACTTCATCATAATATAATTCACTTTAGAAAAAAAAAATATATAGCCTAATCATAATATAATTCACTTTAGAAATATATTTATTTAACTAATTTCATGTCATTATCAACATGCAAAAAACAAAAAAAACAAAAAAATGCGTGGATAATCCACACAAAAGATATCCACGCGTGGATATCTTTAACTTCCGATCTAGTCCGGTGAACAAACTGAAATTTGCGTGGAGAATCCACCTGCTGTTTGGCACCACCAACCTTCCCTCCCAAACAGTTGCCGGAATTTTCAAAATTCAATTTTGCGTGGATTATCCACGCGCATAAATTTTTCGGCGCCATGTCAAAAAAACACCGGTAGACTGGCCGGAGGCGTGTTCAAAATTTTTTTGGCGTGGATGTTCCACGCAAACAAAATTTTGGAAAATCGACTAAGTGTCGGGTCTCGCGTGGATACTCTGCGTGGATAAACACAGAGTTTTCTAGTTGTGACCTCCCATATGTGAAGTATAGTCTGTAGTATAACAGACTATAACAGAGAATCAACTTTACTAAGTTTAGATTGCATTCACATCAAAAAATCTCAACATAAATGGTGTAAAAACTAAAAATTGTCATGTGCTCCAAAATCTCGATCTCTCCCACATTGAGTGAATGATTTGCAACTACAAAGAGGATACTACCCTTGGCTGGTTGAGCAAGTACATCACGTGTTCATGTACCAAAAAGTCATTAGGTTGACCTACTCAAGTCAATTTGACCTAGCCATTAGGTATACCATCTATGGTAGTTAGATCAACACCAACTTCCTTGATTTTTGGAGGTAGCTCCTAAATTTTAGGAAACTTGACCAAACTTCCTATATAACTCCTATGATTAGGACCTAATTACCCTAGGCCTATTCCTCACACGTGTGAACATGCTCACACATCTCGAGGTCAATTGGATATCGATACTGACCAATTTCTGCTGCCCTTTTTTATGCTTGCTTGTCTTGACACCATACTTGCTCATTTTCCATCAAGATACTTACACAATGCAATGTAGGCACAAATATTTTATAGGGAAACTATGAGCTTGGGTATCTTCTAATATAAGAATCACATTGACCTCCAAAATGTGCTTTAAGGTTTGAAATCTCAAAAAAAATTTCTCCAAGCAAATTAGCTTCTTGTCACTAATGATCTACAATTTCCTATTTTCATAATCAATAGTTTCATCATTCTAGTTGTTGTGTGTTTGGCTAATGATATTCGCGAGATGACATAATTTGAAGGAAGTATAGATTGGTAAGAATCACAGAAGTACATAGAATATCAATATAATTCTGAGATTGTGCTACTTTAAAAACAATCCATGACTGTCAATAAGATGAAATGCGAGCAGGTCTTTCCTTACAGGTTATCAAGGAATCGTCTAAGAATATTAAAAGCAACAACCCTGTACCATCTCAATAACTCCTGCTACAGAAATTATCACCAGAGAGTAATTAATTAGATGATTGAGAGCAAATTGTCTAATAGAAACAGGATACGATGAATTGACACCCGACGGGATATCTACCTGTTGTCCTCCTCAAGGTTTATAATGCTTAGCAGCCGCTCTGTGTACGATCAGGAACGGTGCAACTTATAGAAGCAGTCGAACACTTAGTGTAGTTGTTTTGTGAGTGCATGTCCAAGAATCCTGTGCTACTCACAGCTGAAGATGCTGACAAAGCTCAGCTGAATTTGAGACGCTTTCATCTTCATTTGCAGAATCTGATGTGATTCACTTGGCTGTCAAATGAGGTTAACAATCTCAATCGAATTTGTGCTCATAATCCTCTCAAACACTGGACTCTCAAATTATAAAGGTGCACTAGGAGCATAATCAACAGAAGCCATCATCACTTTTGCTATCGTGAATTATTGGTTTGATCATTTTGACCTTGACGATGGCAAGTCGAAAAATTTTCAGGACTTCACATTGCGACTGTACGCATTGAGGGCTGCAAGAATTCCCAAATGGCCATCATCGCCATAACCTGGACCTTGATGAACCTGTCCAGGAGTTTGCTGTAGCAGCATGGAACTCAAGGGCACATGTGATCCCTGTAAATCTAGACCGATTCCACCCGAGAAGTTTATCCTTGGCAGGAGAGCCACCCCATTGGGCAGCATAATCGAGTTCAGAGGTGATTGAATGCTACCAGCAAAGGCTGCTCCTGTTGCTCCTCCCGCGGAACCAAGCATTCTGTAGACCTGTCCTGCAGATCCTGCGGAAGGAAAAGTCCATAGCGGCTCGGATGGAGCAGACATCATGCCCGATGAATTCGCAGTCACAGGAAGCATCCAAATTGTCCCCGGTAAGGATGAGCCACTGGTCGACGCTCCAGCAGCTGTGGAAGCTACAGCCCACATAGGAGTCGTAGTTGTAGGTATCGCCTCGCGCCCCACCACCGCCTTGCCCTGGACCCAGTGATGGCGATTGCGATGGCGATGGCTTCACTGTAGTACCAACGTGGAGATTTTCTGGGTCGTATTTCAGACTGCTAAGCAACCCTCTCGGCCTTTTTCTGAATCTGTCGTTTGGACTGTGAGGCGCTGTTAGCGTCTCATACTCTCCGCCGTTCCATTTGAAGATGTGCCCAGGAACCCTTCATGCTGGAAGCCCACCAGCGTTTCCCGTTGGTCCATGCTAGCATCTCCCCTAGAACCTTCACGCGCTTGTGTGTATATGAGCCTCTCCTCTGTGGCGTCCCATCCACTTCTGTTGCGCAATAGCTCTAAACGAGATCCTGGGAGATCTGCTTCACTCGTGCCGAGTAATCCCATAGAAAGGGGTGATTTTACAGGACCGGAAGATTTCGCAACTACGGGAGCCTGTGACGTTGCGGATCTCGTCGTTATAGTGGGAAAGCTTGAGGAACTCTGCAATGGAGGTGCGAGGGATGCTGCTATTGCAGGAACTGTGCCTGTTCCCGTGGCAGAAATGATGGCGGGTTCTGCATGGCGGAGCAACCACTCAATCGTCTCGCCATCCGATTTGTGGCCCAATTCTCGTGTAAGCTGAAAGATCCGAGCAGCACAAATAGCAGGCATTCGGACGCGGCGGCCTCTTCCTTCCACCTTGGTGTGCCGATCTTTTGTCGAAGATCGCTTCGATGGTGGCTTCTTCCAAGGAACAACCGGTGTTTGGATAGGAGCACTTTCCTGCTGTAATCTCGGCACTGCTAGAACTTCTGGGCTCCCCTCCTGAACCATAGGAGCTTTCCTGTTCACAGAAGAATCCATCCTGGGCGATCCAGCGCTGCCCCACCTCCCATAGCAGACATAAATTGAGCGAGGGGGCCAGCGTTTAGACGCAAACTGAGATTTTGCATAGCCTTATTTGGAGAGGATGTATATGCGGCGGATGACCTTTTAGATTCTGTTTGATGAGTGGTAAGTTTCTGTGACAACCCACTTTCAGAGCTACCTCCTGCTCCAGATTCTCTCTGAGAATCTGACATAGCAGGCCCATGAGAACTAGCATCCATTCTATCACGATTCACCAATAAAGCCGCTACCTATCACCAAAGCGCTTAGCTGCAATAGATATATAGCGAATGCTATCAAACCCCTCATAGCTTCAGCTTCAGAAACCCTTTGAGATTAATTGTTCTGTCCCTTTCCACCATTGCCACAATGTGATCTTTCAGATTGCAGCACCCTTCCTTCGCTAGAACTTACTCAAACTGTGCACTGTGCACTGTGCAGTAACCTGAAGATTTCTGGATCGCCAGAGAGCAGAGTGATGTCCGTGTTGGTGGTCTGGACTCTGAGCGCAGATATGGGTAGTCGCTGTAAGTTTGCTGGACCAGGCAATCTGGAGAAGTCAATTTGCCATCGTCAATGTCAAGAAGCACTGCCAAGCAGCTAAGCGGAGCTGCAGTCTCAATCAGATGAGTCTGGACGATGGTAGACCTTAACTTTTGATGCAACAATTTGCATCCCTACCTCAGAGTCATTCGGCCAAAAACCTCAATGGTGCTACGTGCTACCGATCCATGGGTATAAATGTTTAGCTTAAATCAGGATCTGTTCTCTCTACGTCTGTCTCGCATACACCTATATCGCTCTCTAGATCTGCCAAATTTGTCTGTCTGCATATACCTATAGGCTATATCGCTCTCTCTCTAGGCTTTTATGATGGCTATTGAGTGATAGTAGGTAGGTCAATGCAAGCGCCATAGCTTTGCTGCGCTCTTCCAGCAAGGTGTGCTATGATGAGTCACGAGATGACATTAAGGGCGTTGCCTTGGCGTGTCGTCTCTTCGCCTAAGCATCTTCGTCTCACCTCAACGTGAATAATAATCAGCAGCCAAGCCATATGCCATAACCTACTTACTCTCGCCCATACAAAGTTGACTTATTATTATTAGTGGAAAAACTACTCCAGCAATCATCTCAAAACCTTCAGAAAAAAGGTTAAACGTCCTTCTTGTCTTTGCTATCAACGATGGTAAAGCTCTTTTTTTTGCAAGTCCTTTGTTTCCTATAGTTTCTTAGTTCAACCGGGATTTTTTATTTTCAACCTCAAGTTGCTACAACTTTCAAAGCTAGTCGGTTTTTTCATTCAAGTTCAAAAGTGCACTTGCAAATTCTTTATTGAAATTTTCTTTCGAAATCAATTATATGCAGTATGAAACTTGGTAGAAAATCAAATAGTTTATAAGTCCATCGCAGCACGGTGCTTGGGTACGAGTGATTGGCTCACGACCGGCAAGGCGCAGGCCTCAAATCCCAAACGTTGCGTAGAGTGACAACTCCACTAGTGGCATAAACTATGTATTAAAAAAAGAAGTTATAACCCTCAATAAGAAACATAAATTTAACAGTACTTAAAGCTAAATTAATTAAACAGAAATTCAAAGAATAATCCTACTATTGTAGCTGGTATATCTACTTGCCTAAAACTAAATAAAGCCCAATGTAAAACAAAAAAATTCATTGACATATGTCAAAGTGTCCTAAAAAATTTCCTCCTATTTTTGCATGAGGAGGTAAGTTTTTTGCTACTCACATATTAAGTTGGTTTTTAGACTTTCGGTTTCCTTCTTGTTTTAAGATTTCAAAACCAGTCGGTTGGTTGTAGGATTTGCCGGTTCTCTGTGAGCACTAAGGATATCTCAAGTCTCAATTTTCACATATAGTCATTGGATGATACACAATGGGCGGGTTGGTGAGTGAGAAAAGTTGAAACCATGCTACCAAGGTATCTATATTTTTAACTATCACTTGGCTTGGGTCTTTTTATCAAAAGATTACTTAATGTTTGAATATAGAGGGAAAAAAATTTACATGTTTCACGATGATCATGTCCTTGTACCTAAAAGTTTTTAAATATTTGATACCAACTAAGTCGATATTAATATGAACAAGGTTTACTAGTTATATTGATATACAAACTGGACTGGTGGCAAAGGCAATACTAGCCTATTGTTAACCTAGGTATAAATTGTGTGAAGTGCTATCCTAATTTAAAGTGTGCAAATGTTGAAAGGCATGGCTTTTTTTTTTTTTAAGCAATATGCACTCGATTTGAAAAGCCAAAACTTTGTTGTTCCACAAGCAATGTATAAACTGGACCCACACTAGTATTGGAAGGGTGACAACCTAGTATAGAATATGAAATTATTAAAATTACCATACCTTTTAAGGGTAGCATGCAGTTCCTGAATCCTGAAATGTGATATGCACTTGATTTGAAAAGCTATTACTTTGTTTCTACCTCACCAATGTATAAATTGGACTAGTGTCGCAACAGTGACACCAGTCGTTTATCAACCTGAATTCATCAAATCACATTTTTAAGGGTAGTAATCAATTGTTGAAAGGCATGACATTCTTTTAATGCAATACGCACATGATTTGGAAACCCATCACTTTGTTGATGGCTCCATCAATCATGATACATGTTATTTGTAAGCTTGAGTATAGATAGATACAAACTGTTAAAAGTAGTACATTTTTTTGAGAGATAGTATGCAAAAAGAAGTGCAATATGAACTTGATGTGAAAAACTAATACTTATGTTTCTTCACACCAATGTATTTGGGGCACCATGAACTAAATGTTTTACCTTTCTATATTTTGGGTACCAAGATAAAATCCAATATTGTCTCTAGTATTGTATTATTATGCCAAGACTAGCCTCGACATTGACCGATGAATTGAATGAGCTAATTCTAGAGGAATTCAATTCTCAATCTAGTAACACAAAAGCATGTACTAGCCAAGTCAATTCTTTGATAACTAGATTGATACGCAAATTGACACTAGTAAAAGACCTCCATACCATCCCAACAATGGTGAGGACTTCCTTTGCTCTCCTTGACTTCAATTGGTTGCACGAAAGAGCATATTGATGACATACAAGAGATAAAAAAATAAATTTTCCACAATGTGCCTCATCTTATTATTTCTATTGTATGAATGCTAGGAAATAAAATTCCATATCCACATTATAGTTATTTAAAAAAATGATATATCAAATAATCATAGCACAATGGATAAGATCTTGGCTTATGAATTTACTTGCCCAAGTTCTAATCTCCATATGTGATTTATTTGTGTCCTTGTGTGGTAGTTCTCTTAGTTGGATGAAGTTTGAGGTTGCCCTTTTTGGGGGCTTATTGCTGCATTGATGAAAGTTGAAGGCTACCCTTTAAGCCTTATTATTGCTTGGACAAAATTTTGAAAGGCTATTAGGGCCTTGTTGCAACTTGGTGAGAGTTGAATGTTTACTTGTAAAAGGATGTAAATGTTTCAACAAAGTTTGAAGGGAGACTTTCAAGGCTTTTGTTGTTTATTGGCCTTTAAAGGCTTATTATCAATGTACTAGACCTTGCATCCATATCAATAGATGATTGTACACATTGTCTACATTATTTTTATTTTTCCATGCCTAGGTTGTCACAAAAAACAAAGTAGTTTAAGGAATATCCATAGAATT